>JAMKCH010048123.1:0-12162 GCA_023653785.1 Ophioderma brevispina
CGGAATTAGGAAGGGGAAAAATGCATAAATACAGGGGTCAAAATGAAAAATGCCTGGATTGCTGTAAAAAGGTAAGCAAAGTGTTCGTCTTGTCACAAGGATTAACCAATATGGTTACGGAGATATAAGACAAATATCGTCAAATGTCAAAGGTCATCATGAAAGTTTAAATCTGAAAGATTGCTCGGATTTCTTAAAAATGGCTCAAATGTGTTTATCTTTCCTCAAATACGTAACAAGAATTTGCACCGCCTAAACATATTCTAAATTTCGGCAGGTCAATGGAGGTGACCTTTTTTTGTCATTTATAGCAAATCAACAATGCAAATGAGAGTACAACTACTTTTGTTGCAATTACTGAGAACGCTAACATTTGAGACCATTTTCAAAAAAAATCGGTTGTGCGCAAAGAAAGATTTAACCTTTGGTGATGACCTTTGACATATGACGAATTTTGTGTATATCTCGGTAACCTATGTTGTAAGTATAGTACAAACTTACCTTTTTAATCCTGTGACAAGACGACCCATGCCTGGTTTACCTTTTACAGCAATCCAGCATTTTTCAGGTTGACCCAGTATATGAATTCTCCCCCCCTCCCCCCCCGATTCCGCCCCCCACATTTTAGGGAGGGGCATCCCCGCTAACTAAAATTGTTCATTAACCTTCACAGGAAGACCAAAATCCCTGAAGCGAATGATTGCTCTGCTCTCTCCATGGTCCGAAATTGCTTCAAATGAACAAACTAGACATTTGTCAGGAGAGGTTAAACGAAGAAAATGTTATGGCCACCAGTAAGAGACGTGGAGCGTAGTGAGCGTATAAAACATGCAAACTAACGGCAGCAGTTGGGACCCATTAAGGCGATTTATAACTTTCATATTGTAGAAGCCCCTTAGAGACCTTTTCTTGTTGATCGTTCGAAAAACAAAAATGCCAACACGCAAGTGCCTTGGACACAATGGCGGAAATCCTGAACGGGTGGGGGTACAGGGGTCTGATTAGGGTCCCTGGTGGATGAGTGCTGCAGAGTCCCTGCCGGGGTTCAGGGGCGGAGCCACCATATATCGCAAACCATAAATATTCAAGATTCAAGATTCATTTTCAGCATAACATATCGTACAAGACAGAAATGTATAATGTACAGAATATTATAAAAAAAAAATAATACATAAAGTACAATGTAAATGTAAAAGTGAATACGTGAGGGATATGTATGCTAGAACCAGTAATGGACAGCCCGATAGGGCTTATAATTATTGCTGTGGCCTGTAATCCATAAAAATAAGATAAACTCAATATTATAATATATTACGAAGGTTAAGATACTAACAAAAAACAATACAGAAAAAAAAAAACAATATATCCTAAGCTAAACAAACACTTAACGGGAATACATAAATTACGGGAATTGGACAAGGACAGACTGTTCAACATTATCTTGCCCTAAGGTATTTGCAAAACTATGCTTTGAGGAAGCAGATGGTGAAAGAGGCCGAAGAATAAAGTGAGAGTAGAGAGTAAGGATGAAGAATAAAGTGAGAGGAGGAATAAGGTCTTGGGGAGTATTAATTAAGAATTGTACTGGTGGATGAAATGTTTGTTTCAGTTGAGCTTTGAAAGTATATTTGTTTGTAATTGTTGTGATAGATTATGTGGCGATCATTCCAAAGTTTTTGCGCGTGATACTGAATAACGTGCTTTTCAAAGGCAGATTTTGGGAGGGGAGAATGAAGTTTGTCGGCTTGTCTGGGGTATGCCGGTGGATTTGTCTGTTTGTGATGACGTGATTACTGAAGTTCGGAGGTAAATGATTGTGTGATAGTCGAACATGAAGAGCGCAGTTTGAAGTGGTTGAGGTGCTCTAATTGAGTGTTTTCAGTGAGTGAAATATGGCAAAGAGTGAGTTCTGGGGGTGAGTTTGTTATAGGGCGGAAAAGGCCATAACGCTATTGCCGCAACGAGTTGTTGTGAGGAAGTCACAACGCGGTGCAAACAAATTCGGAACGCGCTGCAGTGTCGGCCAATCAAATCATGAATTTCGTGACGTGTTTCAAAATTATAAATCCACAACGCGGTGAACGCGACATCACAATCGTTGCAAACCTTCACAACCGCGGTGCGGCAAAACGTTATGGCCCTTATGGCATTCACAAACGCGTTGTGAAGTTCCAAACGCATCTGAAGTGTCGCAACGCGTTGCAAGCCTCACAATGCGTTGTGGATTCGACAGCGCGTTGCCAGTAATTTGCAACGCGTTGTGGATCTATTTTGTAAATACATCACAAAAAAAATATTGAGTTTGATTGGCCGACACCGCAACGCGTGCCGAAATTACGCAAAGCGTTGTGACTTTCTCACAACGACGTTGCGGCAATACGTTATGACCCTATGCTTATGACGTTGCAACGGGTTTGAAGCTGGCAACGCGTGGTGAGTTTCCACAAAGCGTTGCAAGATTGCTATTTTTTTAAAGAGTCACATAAATTCTCATGTAATTGGCCAATAAACGCAACGCGTTGGAAATTTCGCCGGCAAAAGTGTTGCTACTTCTCGCAACGCGTTTCGGCAAAACGTTATGGCTTTATGGGATTGCCGATACCAGGAAGCTCGGGATTTCGAAAACTATTCAGAACATCAAGATGGCCACATTTGAGAGGTAAATAGTAATCAATTAAAAACAAAAGTGTTTCCCCTCAAGTTCACTGAGAAGGGCAGTACATAGCCTGTACTGAAGAAGGGGATCTACGCATAGCTAGCGTCAATGTCTTTAACGGGTGGGATGAAAAGCATGAGGACCCTGCTGGGGGTCCAGGTGGTCGAAGCTCCGGAATATCTGATTGGAGCTATTCATAACCTTCCAGAATGGCCATAAAAAAGGTATCTTTGCTCATAGACCGGGCAGTAAACTATCATTTCTCATTTCTAACCTATATGCCTGTTCAATGTGTCCAACATATTTCTTATCTTAATCTATGCTGGCACATGTGTTCAAACTATTTATTAGTCCACGACTTACCATATCCAACATATAATTTCTTAGTCATAAATTGATGCTACCGTATATCCAAACAATTTCTTAATCACAATCTTCTTTGCTACCCAGTATATACAACATATTCTTAGTCCAATCTATGCTACACATATATACAAACATTTTTTTAGTCACCATCTATGCTACACAGTATATTACACATATTTCTTACTCACAAATCTATGCTACACATTGTATACAACATATTTCTTAGTCACAATCTATGCTACACATTCAGTAATATACAAACCTATTTTCTTAGTCACAATCCTATGCTAACCTATCTAGCAACCATATTCTTAGTCCACATCTATGCTACACATAATGTACAAACATTTTCTTATCAAATCTATGTCTACACAGTATTTACAACATATGTCTTAGTCACAATCTATAACTCACAGTGTGTACAAACATATTTCTTAGTCATAATCTATGCTACACAGTAATTCCAAACTATTTCTTAGTCACAATCTATGCTACACAGTATTACAAACTATTTCTTAGTCCAAAAATCTTTGCTACACATCTTACAAACTTTTCTTAGTCACAATCTATGCTACACAGTAAATCCAAACATATTTCTTCGTCACAATCGATGCTACACAGGGTGTCTAACATATTACAGGCTCAATCTATTCTGGCACAATGTGTCTAAACATATTCTAGTCACATTCTATGCTACACATGTGGTCTAACATATTACATTCTCAATCTATTCTGCCTGTGTGTCTAAACATATTTTAGTGACCTCTATGCTCCAAACAGTGTGTCCTAAACATATTACATTCTCAATCTATTCTGCAACAATGTGTCTAAACATATTTCATAGTGACCATTCTAATGCTACAACAGTGTGTCTAAACATTTATCAGTCTCATCTAGTCTGCACAATGTGTCTAGACAATATTTCCTTAGTGACATTCTATGCTACACAGTGGTCTAACACATTCTCAGTCTCAATCTATTCTGCACAATGTGTCTGAAGAAATTCTTAGTGACATTCTTGCTATCCAAAGTGTGTCTAAAACTATTATCAGTCTCAATCTATTCTGCACAATGTTCTTAGCATATTTCTTGTGACATCTATGCTACACATGTGTCTAAAACATATAATCATTCTCATCTATTCGCACAATGTGGTCTAAAAACATATTTTCTTAGTGACATTCTATGCTACAAGTGTGTCCTAAACATATTATCAGTCTCAATCTATTCTGCACAATGTGTCTGAAACATATTTCTTAGTGACATTCTAGCTACACAGTGTGTCTAAAAACATATTTATCATCCCATCTATTCTCAACATGTGTCTAACATATTTTCTTAATGCCTTTTATGCTAATAATAATTTACAAATATTATTCTTAGTCACAAATTTAGGCTACCCATTATGTCAAACATATTGCTTTATTGCATATTAAATGCTTCACAATACATCCAAACATATTTCTTAGTCCACAATCTATCTACAACATGGTGTACAAACATATTTCTTATTCATAATCTATGCTACATACACAGTATATCCAAACATAGTTCTTAGTCACAATCTAGCTACCAGTATATACAAACATATTTCTTAGTACAATCTGTGCTACACAGATATTACAAACATATTTCTTAGTCACAATCTTGCTTACCAGTATATCCAAACATATTTCTTAGTCCCACAGCTAATTGCACACACAAAAAAAAGTGGTCTAAACATATTATCAATCTCAATCTATTTTCCTGCACAATGTTGTCTAAACATATTTCCTTATGACATCTATGCTACACATGTTCTAAACATATTATCATTCTCAATCTCATTCTTCACACTTGTCTAACATATTCTTTAGTGACATTCTATGCACCCATTGTGTCTAACACATTATCAGCTCAATCTATTCTGCCGCAATGTGTCTAAACATATTTCTTAGTACCTTCTAGGCTCAAGTGTGTCTAAACATATTATCAGTCTCCAATCTATTCTGCACAATATGTTGTTTCTTAACATTTCTAGTGACATTCTATGCACCAGTGTGTCCCTAAACAATATCAGTCTCATCTATTCTGCACACTGTGTCTAAAATATTCTTAGTGACATCTAGCACACTCAGTGGTCTAAACTATTAATCGTCTCAATCTATTCTGCACAATGTGTCTTAAACATATTTCTTCGTGACATCTATGAACACAGTGGTCTAACATATTTCAGTTAAATTATATTCTGCACAATGTGTCTGAAACTAGTTCTTAGTGACATGCATGACACAGTGTGTCTAACAAATTATCAGTCTCCAATCTAGTTGCACAATGTGTCGCACACGTATTTCGAGGCTTCTATGCTACAAAGTGTGTATAAACATATATCCGTCTCACTCTATTCGGCACAATGTGTCTTAAATATTTCTAGTGACATTCTATGCTACACAGTGTGTCTAAACATAGTATCAGTTAAAATCTATTCTCTGCACATGTGTCTAACATATTTCTTCGTGACCTTCTATGCTACACAGGGTGTCTAAACTAGTATGCAGTCTCAATCTATTCTGCACACTGTGTCCTAACATATTTCTTAGTGAATTCTATGCTACACGTGTGTCAAACATATTATCAGTCTAAACTATTATGACACAATGTGTCTAAAATATTTCTTAGTGACATCTTGCTACATAATAATACAAATATATTTCTTAGTCTAACAAATTTATGCTACCCAGTCATGTCCAAACATTATTTCTTATCGCAATATGCTTCAACAATAAATCCACTAACAGATTTTAGTCACAATCTATGCATACAAGGCATCCCTATCAGACGGGCGAGTCAAAAAAAACTTGACCCTGATTGTGTCCGCAACTTGTTTGGTTAGATATAAGACCGATCTAGAAGTCAGTTGAATCAAGCAGTCGTTTTGCGCTCTGTCCACGGATCAACATTAACATGAAACGGGTTCAGCTAAGAACATCATATGTCCAGAAACAAAGTCGAGCTATTTATGAATGCAGATACATGTGCGGCTCTTTACCCCACAAAGATTCAGCCATAACCTATCATAGATCATGATAGATTGCCCGCTTGACAATTATCTATATAACCTATACGTCGTGTTCCTTATAAAACATCATTTAAAAAATAACTTGAAACTGAATCAATTTCTAGGGGAGTTGAATGGGATCAAACCATATGAAGGAACAGACAGTCGGGGATAACCTTTTGAGGTTTTAAAGTCTTGTCTATATTGTCGACCACAAAAACATGCTACAGCTTGACACAGGGTTTCGTGTAAATAGACGGCTCAATCATTTATTCAAAAAGGCTTAGTCACGAAGACAAGCATTTATCTTGTTTTAGGCCTATATGCAAGAAAATTGTCATAGAACTTAATGTAAGCTTTAAAAATTGAAGAAAAAAAATTCGTCCATTGGTTTCAAAATGTAACAAAACTAGCAAATTAATGAAAATTTGGCATTGAAAAATCCAAGATGGCGGCCATGAGCTAGTGTTTTTAAGGTTGCTTCCAAAATCGTAATCAGAAGCAAGAAAATTAAGTGAAAGACTAGACATTGGCATGTTGTATATGCGAATATATTAATAGGATTAGTAGGGTTATAAATCAAGAATCCCATTCTAGAAGTTTGGCGGAAGCAAAGGTTTGAAGATGTTTTTCTATAGTCTGAAGGGTGCTGAATCAGAATTTTTGGGCCAACCTCTGGGAAATGTGGGGAACTTTGCTAAAATAGGGGGTAAAATTAGTACAGGGGTAAATTTGAAATCAAGTCAGAATTGTGTTTCAATGTACACCAGTGTATGTTGTCTCATATAAAGGGATTAAAAAAAGTATAGGTTTAGCTAGGTTCCGACCTTTAGTTAAGCAGGTACAGCCCTATTGAAGTTCAAGGGTCATCCTTGGGTACACGTGATCCAGTGCCCGATTTGTTGAAACTGGTGTCCAAATTGGTATCTTGCCTTATTACATCTTGGCATTGGTTCGTAATTAGTGGGCAAAATGTAACAAGGGTTGCATGGTCTATGGGGGCGGGCACCAGAACCTGACCTCAAATTGTACACAGAGCTGTCCACCCAAAGAATTGAAATAATTTCTGCTTCAGTGTGGCCAGGCAATAATTTGACACGGTCAACAAAATCTGAGCATTGGAATTTTTTTGCCCCAGAATGACCTGAACCTTATCAGGGCTGTAGCCATGGAACTAAGGTCGGAACCTAACAAACCTATACTTTTTTATACGTCTATAATGAGACCAAATACTTGGTGACATTAAAACACAATTGACTTGATTTAAAATTTTACCCCTGCTACTAAATTACCCCCTTATTTTACAAAAGTTCCCCATATTTCCCCGAGGTTGGACTCAAAAATTCTGTTCAGCACCTTTCAAAACTATAGAAAAACATCTTCAAACCTTCTTCCCCAAACTACATAAAGGGATTCTGATTTAAAACCTACTAAAATCAAGTATACTTAAGGACTCAAAAAAATGAAGCTTTAAAATAAGTTTTTGGATTCAAAAAATCCCACAACATCTAGAAAATTGTTGAAAAATCCAAAATGGAGGATATTGCAATTTAAATGATCAGGGCCGAAAAAAAAAAAAAAAACCCGTGGAAAAAAAAAAAAAAAAAAAGGGTTTTCGAATAAAACTACCATTATCACTGGCTTTAACACTTTATTGAACATTGAACTAGACACACCCTATCATCATTTTAGGGAGTCAGTTGCTGAGTTGGGCGTCTGCATTTTTAAATGGGAATTCGTGAACGGTGGAAAAGCTAACTTGATTAATACGACGTAGCTCGGCCTATACTTAACGAATAGAATTATCTTTGCCCAGCAAAGGTAAAGATTGGCGGAACACAATCAGAGTCAAGTTTTTTTGACTCACCCTGTTTTTAGTCACAACCTTATGCTGTCTGTACAATGGGCGTCCCAACATATTTCTTAGTTATGAAAGTGGCAATACAATTCTATACCAAATAACGGATGTCTCAAAAAAAAAAAAACACCAAAGCGCCCTCTATTTCACGAAGAAAAAGTAAACCATACACATAATACCCTCTGAAAAGTCCATTTCGCGCTAGGTTTCTGACACCGAAATTCTTTTCACAATGCATTCAAATTAATCGGATTGTTTTGTGAAATTTTAGATTTTGGTGGTTTTTAGATATAGTAATTTCTGATAATACCTAATATCTCTTCTCACTTGCATACAACCTGATGAATAATTCATAAGAGTCTGATAATTTAGGATCTCTAAAGCTAAATATCTCAATTAGATGATAGTTATAAATTTTCTGATAGTTTGATAATACCCACAACAATGCACAAAAGAAAATAATCTACACTGGCTAAATTACCTATATTTTTTGATATTCTACATAATACTTAATGTTTGATAATATAATAAATATATAAAATTTCAATGTAAATAAAGAAAGATCTAATATCCAAATTATCTGCCATTTCATATATACCAAGCAGATTAGCATATCGAGAATCTGTGATATATAGCTAATATCAGTATATCTCAATAACAGGATATTTTGGAATATAAATAGCAAAATTCTACAACTTCTCATAATATCTAAATTATATTTTGGATAATATGACTTTAACCCCTTTCTACTGAAGGGTGTTTTATCGAACGAGTCCAAATATTTGAAATTTCTATGAATAGCGTAAAAGGGTAAGGTAAGTCGTAATAATTCTTCATAATTTTTCTGTTCCTCAATGAAGAGTTGACATAAAATGATGGAAACGGCAGTTTCAAAATATGGAATCTCCATTCAATTACGTTTTGTAGTAATATAAGTGACCATACAGACATAAAATGACTAAAATTTCTATTTTGTGCTTATAGGTTGCTTCTGGTCCTATCATTCGCAGGGTATATTAGGATACTTGCGCTTGTTATAAACATACCAAAATATTATTTTTTTTTAAATTTTTTTTTTTTTTTTCGATTTTCTGATATAGCAAAACACTAAGATAGTGCCTTTAATTGTCAATTTACACTCCTTTCTCATGCAAATAATTCCATGGGCTATAGGTAAAGTACCAGGTTGATCCAACATGTGGACCTGGATGAGGTGCCACCCTTCCTAGCACGACGCAGAAATATCACAGACACTTTATTATCCGTCCCAATGTTACCAAATGAGTACCAAACATGCCTAGCATTGCAAACAGAATGACATATAAAGTTCACATGTTCAGTATTCAAATCTGTCTACTTCTATCAGTGATTCTGTTTGTTTGTTAAACATTTCCGTTTTTTGTTTTTTTTCATTTTCGGATTTTTTTTAAAAATTATTATATATACGGCCACATTCGGGGGAAGTCTACATCCCTGTAATTCTATTACCACACCAGTAGATCTGATTTCTATTACAGTTTTGTGTTTCAACATGAAAGGAAATGCTAGTTCTATATACTCAGGGAGATTTAGGTAGTTTTTGAGTCAGGACATTGTGAAATATCCCCCTATATACAGAATTCTCATACTTTCCGAAATATTTTTGGGAAATTTGGTACTATTTCGTTCCTTGCCCTATAGTGTCCTCCCCTGCAGTTGAGGCAAGTAAAAACTGGGGGGGGGGGGGTGGTTCCAAGAAACGCCAATTTCAGACAACACTATTTGGTTGAAAATTAAAAACCTTTTATTTATGTTGTCATGGAATATTTTCCGATTCCAAACCGTTGGAAATGAAGAACAACTCCACTTGTATAACATATATTTTATAACGGACGAAGACGATGTCATATGGGAAACAGCCATGACATGACCCGACCCCACAACCAAACGACACCGAAATGGGTTGTGGTTTGCACTCACAACAAAAACGTGTTATGGGTCACATTTTGTCTGTGAAGGTGACCCAGCTATTGGGTTATTCCCGAAAAAAAATGCCCCCCCCCCCTAAGCGGCAAAACTTTTTTGTTCACAAAATATCTGGAATTCCTGGCTATTAGAAGCTACCTTCCTAAATTACCAGGAATTCAGACATTACCTTCCGTAAATTAGGAATCCGCGCTAACAAATGTAAAAAACACATGGAATTCCGCGGATTATGGTAGGGGTATAGAAACTAGTGTTGAAAATATTGAACTTTTTTCTGGAATTTTCGTCTGAAAATCGTAATAAAACCAATGGAATTCCGTCACCCTCATACCCTAAAATGGCTTGGAATCCAACCCCGTATAGACAATAAATTCTGAATTTCCAGCTTTCCAAAAGTGTTAAACAGTCTGGAATTCCACGGCACCACTCTATGGGGGGGGGGCATTTTTTTCTGGAATAGCCATTACTTACGTGAGTCAAATTACTCACGTGGGTAGACAATTAACTCATTTTGTACAGCAAGAGTTGTGTATGACACATACAGTTGACTCCCGTTATTTATGTTATGGACACGCAATAATGTGGGTCGCCTCACGACAAATTTTACCCACTGGAAGGTTCCATTGACCCCACAAAAGTTTTCTATGAGGATCTGTATCTGTTTTGTAGATTTTGGGTGAGTTTGTTTTGGTGGGGGTGGCGGGGGGGGGGCCGGGCATGAATTTTAAGGTGGAGATGTGCGGACCCCGTTTCTGAACTTTGGGGGTTGCGAACGGATTTGTCCCGAAACGAAAGTAGGGCTTGGCCCTTGGGGAACTGAACATTTTCGAGAAATGAGTAGGATTGGAAGCGAATTTTGGCGAAATTAGCTTGTGAGGCAAAATAATTCCCAAACGGGGATCTTAAAAGGACTCAGGATTTCCCGAGGAGGGCACCGTAAATTTTCAAACAAATCGGGGTTTTGGCAATACATAATGCTGTCCGTTACTAATCACGTGTGAAAATAGCTAAGCTCAATCGAAAGCAGTTCTATATGAAAAAATCACAACGTTCTTATAATTTTTTTTTTTTGTTTTTGCCAGTAGCCTATGGCATTGTTACAAACATAAATGTTTACTGCATGAAAACCGAAAAATCTGATTCCTCTCAAACTTTGGAATTAAGCAGTTTAAGGGCCGCACCTCCAGAACATACCTGTTACCAACTTCCAATGTCTAGTGCACCCATCCACACCCTGGGGGAGGTTGAACTTCTATTGAGTGAGGCTTTCTGACGCTTCTGCGCCCCTATATGTCATCAAAAGTCCATTTCAGGGGGTGGAGCATGCAATGGGTGGGGGGGTGGGGGTGGACAGGTGGGGGGGTGGACAACGACATACTGCGATTCTGGCACTTGGGATTCCAAACGGTAATTGTGGAAATCCTACTGCATTATTATATGGCAATATCTGTCCCAGTTACCGTATAAAATATCCTCTTAAACCTTAATTCAAGAATCTTAGTAATTAAAGGGAAATAAGCAGTGATAATGCAAGATTTACCCAAAATTTTTACCAGTAATATCATGGTCTTGATATGACGTAAAGACAAAATTGACATTTTGAATTTAGGGAAAATGACTAGTGCCTTTAAGGGTTGAACTTGAAAAACACCAAATTTTCAAAAGAACAGAGTAGTTTAGTTTGCTATGGTATGTAGATTTCAAACATTTGTAAATTGAGAGAAAAAAGGGTTGATTTGATATCTTCACCAACCCGTCTTCCTGGGAAAATTTGATAGACCACCTTACTAGGGTGAGTTTTGCTAGTGGGACATCACAGGTGTGGCATATTATCATACTTGCGTGCACAAAGGTGTGACACATGATTACATTAAATAGGGGTTCACATAATAAACAGAAGGAAATGGCCCCCCATATTTGAAAGATTACAAAAGAGTGAAATTTTAGGACTATTAATGTAGACCTTTTGAGTATATAAGGATGTGTGGCATGTGATAATTACATATAGAGATTGCCCATACTAAAACAGGAAGACTGCCAAATTTTAAAGCTTGCACTTGTCAAATTCTACGGACTGTTATGGCGGCCTCCTTATTTGAAAGGTTTTTGTGGTAAGGTGTGACATTGGTTGATTACACCATAACAGAGATTGTATACAGGGCGGCACCACATTTTCGGGGGGGGGGGAATGGGGGTGGGGCAAAGTGCTTTTTTGGGGGAACAACTCAACATTTGGCCCCAAAATTTCCGATATTTGCCCAAAAATGTAGTTTTGTGATT
>JAMKCH010048124.1:0-26179 GCA_023653785.1 Ophioderma brevispina
CACTCACTGCCCACTCCTTCGGCATCCCTCCTCCATCTAACACTCTCTGACACAACTCCATCATCACACCAATCCCTATCTCTCCACTCGCACTAATCATCTCAGCACTCACCTATGAGGGTCCAGCTGCCTTTCCTTTTTTCATTTCTCTTATTTCCTTCACCACTTCTTCCCGACTGACCCTTTTAACTGGCCCTTCCACCATGTCAGCCTCTACCTCCTGATCTCACCCATTCTCCCCATTCATGATTCTTTCCATATGCTCTTTCCAGACTCTATCTCTCTCACTGAAATTCAACTTCCCATCACTTCCTCTCATACATCTTCCCCATTGGACATCTATTCCACCCTTTTCATTGTCTTCACTATCTATCACCTTGTTGGAACCTTAGCGCCTCCTCCGTCATAGCCTTCGCAACCAATTTCTTGTTCGCTTTCTTAGCCTCTTATACCTTGCTTTATCTCATCCTCCCGGGTTTTTTTTTAATTTATTAGCAGCACCCTTTTCTCACTATCGCTCCTTCACCTATGCATTCCACCACCCGTATATCTTCCATGTTCCCCCTTCTTTTCCCCGCACACTTTATACATGCCTGTATGTATAACACCTTTCTTTGAAACAACCCACAAAATGAAAAAACCAGTTATCACAAGTTTCCACCAACTCTAGTCTCAAAAATTATTTGTTTTTTTCTCTTCTTCGTTCAGTTCCATACTCTCCTCTTCTCCGGTACTAGTTCTCACCACCCTTTTCACTTTCTCTTAGCCACATCCAGCAACCAATAACCTGTACTGGCACTTCTCTGGAATCACCTTAATTCGCAATATTGCGTACCCGAACAAGTCATTATCAAGGCATCTTTTTACTCCACTTGATCCTATGACCTAGTGAGGATTGCAGTTACCAGTAGGCACGGATGATCATTGCGAGAACAGTTTGTAAAGCGAGTATAAAAAATCTTTTCCACCGTAAAATGTAATTTAGGGGGCACATGTGGTGAATTTGGGGCACATGTGGTGCAGTTGGCTCAGCGCTCACCTAAGCGCTCGCCTCAAAAGGATAAGGTTGTGGGTTCGCGCGCCGCTGTCGCCAACGTGTTGGACATTGGGTAAGGCGCTTTATCTTTGTTTGCCTCTCTCCACCCAGGAGCATAAATGGGTACCGGCATATGCTGGGACTCGTTGTGCAGGAGGAATCCCCCCCAGCAACATCATATGAGGGAGTCTGGCCCAAACGACAGAGAGATGAGCACTCCGCTTGCTGGCGCACCATTTGCATTTTGCAAATGTAATTAGGATATTGCATCCAGCCGTAGTTTACTGGTCGCCAACTGGGTCTTCTACGACGTCACGTAAGCTTAGTACCATAGTCAAATGGTGATTAAAAGATGTTCAGTTGGATATTAGGTAAATGTTTGTATTCCCTATTATTCATCTAGGCGTAAGGCAAATTTACATGCTTCCATAATGCTGTCAAACGTGACATTATTTGAAAAGGCCACAAATTGTCACTTTTCCAACTAATGAAAATAACTGTCTCGATAAAATTCTGACTGATGTGTATGATCATTACCAGAAACCTGAAAGACACACTCCTATTGGGTAAAGTAAACACTGTGTTATCGTCTTGAAGCCCCTGACTCAGATCAGAAGGTTGGCTTCAAAAAGAGTTAAAAGACCTTTAAGAGACTCTTATATTTGATTTGATTTATTCGGATAATGTCCTGGATAGCCCAAGAGAGCCTCGACAGGAAGCTGATTTCCATTGGGGTCCATTTTACCGGGACGGAATTGGGACAGGCAGGGGTACTCTTTTCGACACTGACTGTATGTGCATGCACATATATGACTCTTTGTACATGGGACCGACGGCTTAACGTCCGCTCCGAAGGACGGGGTATTATCATGGTTCATTTGCCCAAGTCCAACTGAACCACGGGGAGAGCGAATTCCATTTTCAATCAATAGCTCTAGTACAGATTAAATCCAGAATTTAGCACCTGATTACATCCTTGCAAGTGGCCCCTCCAGGAGTTGAACCGGGGAGCTTCAGTACCAAAGGCTAATACCTTAACCAGTGGGCCATGCGTACGTTTTGCCAGTGGATTACTAATGAACCATGGGACCCCAGGTCAAAATTCCAGTTGATCCCAGGTAAACTGGTTTGAACTGGAACCAGTTGAATCCAGTTGATCCCAGTTTAATATCCAGTTGAATCCAGTTAAAAAAGTTGATTCCGTGACGGAAAATGGAACAATTTTCAACTAGGTTTTGTAGTTTTGAAATTTTAACTACTTAGTTCTCCGGTAGAGAGGATGGATATTTATTAATCTTATCTTTAAGATTAATAAATATCCATATGTTTTGGGGTAGTGTCTATTTGAACTCAGTTAAGACCAGCCTTTTAAAAACAGTTAAAAACAGTTGAAACCATTAGTTCCGTCACATGAAATTGGAACAACTTTCAACTGGGCTCAACTGGAATTTTGACCTGGATGTGTCGTTTGGGGCTTCTTCTGGTGATAATACAATGGCTCCATCTCGTGATGAACATGCTTTCAGAAAAGTATAAAGATCACTTTCCACAGAAAACAATGGTGCACAGAACTAATGATAAACCATGTGTAAATAATTTCATACGAAGACCCATGTCACAAATGAAACATTGCCTTTAAATCTGGCAAGAGGACACTCTACAGACCACTAAGGAACAAGGTCATATATGAAATTAAGCAAACAAAGACAATTTTTATGCAAAGAATGTTGAGGGTCTAAAAAGATTCAACCCGATAAATGGTATCAAAACATCAGAAATATAACGGGTCATAACAACAGATCTGGTGATTTTAACTTAACTTTTCTGGGCGAATCTATTAGTGAGCAAGCCAACAAGCTGAACGACCATTTTCCTAGTGTTTGTTGTCAATTACCACAATTCAGATTGGATTTTTTCCCCCTCTACTTGCCCGCACTCCCTCCCCCAACAATACATGTGTGGGAGGTACAAAATCGCCTAAGTAAACTTAATGCTTTGAAGGCTGGCCGCCCAGAAGATATTCCTATTCAGATCATTAAGCAATTTTCCTATGAGTTGGCTGAACCTCTTACTAAGATCTTTAATATGAGTCTGTGGGAGGGCATATTCCCATCTGTTTGGAAAACAGCTTCTATCATTCCAGTCCCGAAGGTCAAGAAGCCTGAGTTAACTAATGATTTGTGCCCAATTACTCTGACTAAAATCTTGGGGAGGGTGTTCGAGTCATTTTAGCTGAGTGGTTAAGGGGTGATTTTACACCGCTCCTTGACACAAAGCAGTATGGTAATGTGAATGGTACTAGTACAACTCATTATTTAGTCGATATGTTGCAGAAGGTTATTTCAGGCATTGTTAAACCATCACACTATGCTACCTTAGTTGCTATTGATTTTACAAAAACATTCGACCGAATAAATCATAATGTCGCCGTTTCCAAAATTATCTCATCCGGGGTGAGACCATTAATAATTCTAGCGATCAGTAGTTTCTTGAAAGTTGACCTTTGTGCGTTAAGCACAAAGGTCAACTTTCAAATCTTAACACTATCACTTGCAGCGTTCCACAGGGAACGAAGTTAGGGCCTGGAATTGTTACTGTTATGGTGAATTACCCTGCTGAGACTACTCCGGATCGATTAAAAAAATAAAAACTGAAAAAAATAGTTCAGGAAGAAAACTAATGGCGAATCATTGATTTTAATTTTGAGTCAAAATGAGCGAAAAGACACTAATTAGTTTCTGCATTTTCTACGGCGTTGATTCACCTGGACTGAAACATGCATTTTGTTAAGTTTCCGACACCGAAAAAAAAAATCTTTCCAAAAGGACATATATTGACAAAAATGTGGCTGATTGAAAATTTGTACCACTTTTTCATTTTATCCACGGATTGTCACAAACTGCCACCTCCCCCTGGAACTCTTCCTGTTTTTACTGTTTTTACAGAATGTAAACATCCAAATTGGTTTCAAAACTCGTGGAAGTGATTTCAGTAAGGGTCCTTTTCGTTATGTCATTTTTTTCATGCAATTATGTCCCTTTAAAAGAAATCTTGAGATTCTGTGTGTTCAATTGACTTGGACCATATGATTAATATTTTTTTGTTTTCGAAAAAAAAATGTAAAGGGACAAAATTCATGAAAGAAAAGCCCATGGCAAGGGCGGACCTAATTTGTGCATAACCGAAATCCACAAGTTTAATATTGCCTTTAAAACCCTATTTCTATTCAAATTACCAAGAAAGGCAATGGTATTCAGCGACCTACATTTTAAGAGATATAGTCCTCCGGGCTCAGTCCGGGAACAATGGGGAACAATAGGGCAATCGATTCAGTTGACTCTTCACGCAACAATAGTTTCACGCTTTATTCCGTTGTCGTCTATGGAGCCCGGACTATAATACCTGCCGAACTATGATTACTTTCACACCGGTGTGAAAGCAGATATAGTCCGGTGGGAGCCATACTCCGGGGCTCCATAGACGATAACGGAATAAAGCGTGAAACTAATGTTGCGTAAAGAGTCAACTAAATCGATTGCCCTATTGTTCACCATTGTTCCCGGACTATGAGTACGGCGGACAATGGTTACTTCTACACCGGTATGCGTGCCTACCTAAATAGAAAAGGCAACTCGGCCCAATGAGACTGCCTAGATCAACGGAAATCAATAGTAAACGGAATAAAGCTGATACACACACACTGCTTATCGATTGATCATGGGTTGGGTTTTTGGAACAAACCTAAGTATCTTATACATTACAAGAAGGTACGCACCGGTGTAGAAGTAACCATTGTCCGGCGTACTCCAAGTCCTGAACAATGGTGAACAATAGGGCAACGATTCAGTTGACTCTTTTTACGCACATTAGTTTCACGCTTTAATTCCGTTATCGGTCTATGGATCCCCGGACTATGGCTCCCACCGGACTATATCTGCTTTCACACCGGAAGAGATGCGTAACTCATGCCGCGTAGTAACACTAGGCCTGCAACCCTTATAGAAAAAAGATCGGAAGTGTTTAATATAGGTTGATTGTTGAATATCATTATCGTCGCGGTTGTCTTTTGTTGTTTTTTCATTTTTTTTTTACCCATACTTGTTGCGCTGTGATGGCGCATTATAAATTCATGGTTGTTAGTATGTTATGTTATGTTATGTATCCCATGGTTGTAGCCCGGAAAAAAAAAGAAAAAAAATGGTTCAATCGCAAACGTACACGCCCTGGAGGTTGCCGGTGTGGCAGGAGATAATTTGGTCCTCCGGCCTCACAGTCCGGGAACAATGTAGAACAATAGGGCAATGGATTAAGTTGACTCTTCACGCAACATTAGTTTCCACGCTTTATTCCGTTGTTGTCGTCTATGGAGGCCCGGACTATGATACCTACCGGCAGGGTTCGCCATTTTCTATCTTCCTTCCACAGGCGGAAAAAACCGCGGTTTTTTCCGCCGGTTTTTTCCACTTGGAAGAAACAGGTTTCTTTCCAGTTTTCTCCCACTAAAAGGCGTAAGAAACTAAGTTCCTTTAAAAAATTTATATTTTTAAAGCCATGACTTACACTTTTGGTTTTTATAATTATACAGTGAATGAAAATATAGTGAAATAACCATTCAGGACCCCCTACCTACCCCATGCAATTGCATATTAAACCACATTTATTCTCAAGGCCTAAATATAAAAATTACGGAAGAAAACTGAATTGACACTTTTCCCACCAGCAAGGCCAAGCAGACTCCTCTTAAAGACTTGAACATCTTCAATTTTCTCATAACAAAATGTCCATAGTCTCCCTAACCCAGGTTCTCCCCATTAAGCATTACCACAGAAGAACAATAATGGTTGGTTGCTACTTTCATGGATTTGTGTTTAAATGTAACAAATTGGCCCATACCAGATTTAACAGCTTTCATTGTTTGCATCTACAATTACAAACTGTGATAGTTATTTAAATGTGCAACATTAGTATGGGAAAGATTTGGAAAATGGGTTAAAATTATCATGTATAATGTGGATAGCAAGAACAAAACCAAAATGTGAACAAATACCTTCAAAAAACAATCACAAAATTAAAAAACTAAAAAATTGTAAATTAATTTTGAAAAAAAAAAACAAGATTGTTTGTAAAACTAACTAAATAGCATTGATGATTATGAAGTGCAAAGCAGATGAATAGGGTGTAAGTTAGTTTGTTGTTCATAATACATTTCTTATTTCTTCCAGTTTCTTCCAATTTCTTCCAGTTTCTTACAGTTTCATCCGAGAAGAAACTGGAAGAAGAAAAAAGAGAAACCTTTTTTCCAAGTTCTTCCATTTCTTCCGGAAGAAATAGGTTTCTCCGGAAGTTTCCGAACCCTCTACCGGATATGATACTTTCACACCGGTTCGGGCCCAGCAAACGCACGTGCTTTTTTCCCAACAATTCCCAACGGCGCTGGCCCATCTCCAGGGAAAAGATTGATAAAAAGTTTTCAATCCTAATGTTCTACCTGGAGAACTAAGTAGTTAAAATGTCAAACTACCCATAGTTTGTGAATCTGACCGTGGAGGCTTGATTTAAGTAGATCTGCGGAAGTTTCCCTTTCTACTTCATCCTTTTGTATATATTCAGATGTATAAATTTTATAAATTAACATAGTATTCATGAGCTTAGACTTTAAAATTGCACGGTGTAAAAATAGTTCTACTGATTTTTATAGATTTATTTCGTATCATATTCCCCACAAAAATGTTTAACATTTGTTTGCATCAACTAAAAACATAACAATCCACCTGGCAAAAAATATAATTGACTCTTCTGGGAACACTTGAAATTGTTATGGTGTGATGACCACGATATTTTGGGCCATGTTCTTTTTCACACACTTCTTTTCAGTTACTCCCTATTGAAAAAAATACATAAGATAAAGGTAAGATAATTAAACAGATGTTTGCTCCCTCACATACGACAATTGTTCCCGGAAGACTTGCAGAGGGATCAGATCTCACTAGAAGACCACCAAAGTTGCGTCGGACTGCGTGCTCTATGTTGGCTTTCGTTGGTAGTTCTGCCAGAGTTTTTGAGCAAAACTGAATATCATCTTGATCAAGCTGTAGAGAACAATCAACTTTCGCTAAAATCAACCCACATTGCCCACTATACTATACTACTACGTTTTAAACAATGAAGGCGAATGTTAGGTGTAGTTCTGTAGACGTTGTCATAAAAAAATTGTCAAAAATGTATTTAATAACATAACTGTCATTATTGATGGAAAATATTCATCATCATCATCACCATGAGCATCATCATCATCATCATGATCATGATCATGATGATGATCATCATCATCATGATCATGATCATCATCATCATCATCACCATCATGATCATGATCATGATCATCATCATCATGATCATCATCATCATCATCATCATCATCATCATCATCATCATCATCATAGAGTAGGATATCATAAGATAGTAATAGTGTAGTAGTAAGTAGTAGTAGTAGTAGTAGTAGTAGTAGTAGTAGTAGTAGTAGTAGTAGTAGTAGTTAATAGTTAATAGTACAGGGGTGTCTAACCTTTCGACGCCAAAGGCTTGCAGAGTCTGGAAGTAGGACTCATGTCAATACGATTTTTACTGAAAAAGGACCCACTAGCTATACCCTAGATGTAGCATTTTGGCCCACATTTAATACAAATTTTAAACTATTTTCCCTAGAAATTTTGACCTTTTCACAATTTAGACAAATTTTGGCTTCAGATTGAGGAACTGGACTAATTTGCAAACATTTTGGAGAAATTTTGGCTTCAGAATTGCTGAAATTGGCCTATTTTCCAACAATTTAACTTTTTCAGAAACATTTGGTTGGAGATTAAGGAATTTGGACTAATTTTCCAACAAATTGTATAAAATTTAGAAAAAACGACCATTTCTAAACCACAATTGGCATGAAAATGGGTCCCATTTCATATATCAGAAGGCTGAAAATGAGACCCAGTTTGCGGGCACGCAAGTTTCCCACGGAGTAGGCCTATCCCAGACAATAATCATCCATACAAACCTGTTGAATCTGTTATTGCAGCTAAGAGTGGTGTTAATGGTGATGATGTGCATTTTTGACCGCGCGCGTGCGTGTGAAGGGGGGGGGGGGGTGGTTGGAGGAGGAGCTGATGGTGGTGGTGTGTGTGTGAGTGTGTGAGGGGTGTGTGTGTGTGTGTGTTGTATCTATTGAATGGTTTTTGGTTTTACGTGTGAGATATTTAGTGATATCATTTATGTCCATTTAAAAAAATTAAAAAAATGTTTTGTATGCATTTTCTTCTTTTCCTTAGAGTACCTCACGGGCCGCATGCGAACTCTTGGGGGCTGCAAACCCGCGGGCCGCAGGTTGGATACCCGTGTTAGTAGTAGTAAGTTATTAGTATACTTCGTCCGGCCTGAACTAGGAGTGACGTCAGAGCTTTCACGCATTCTTCTTTGTGCGAATCGCAGTAAGACGCAGCCTAATCGCGAGCGTACAAAGTCGGGCGCGATACGCATGCACAATACGCATGCGCTAAAGCCTATGACATCAATCCTTAGTTCATGCCGACGGAGTATCGAGTAGTATTAGTAGTAGTAGTAGTAGTAGTAGTTACTAGTAGTAGTAGTGGTAGTAAATAGTAGCAAACAGCACATAGCAGCAGTAGAAGCATCAGCGATAAACGTTTCACAAAGTCATTTATATCTTACCTGTAATAATCGCGCAGTCCGAAAAACTGTTTTTCTGTTTTTCATAGATTTGCTGATAAGCTTTCGCAAGTCCGGGATTATGTCCTCTACAACTGTCACGCTGGCTCGTGAGGCACATATACCTCTGCATGAGGAAAGAGAGATAAAGAGAGAGGTAGGTAGTGTGTCAATTTGTAAATTTATTCAGTGATGGAACTATTCCAGTTGAGGAGCTGGGCTCCCATCGGGAAAAAAAGAGGAAACTCCGCAAGGAAAAGGGACGGATATTCATGCAAATCAACCTATGTTAATTCTTTTGCCCGTGAGAGAGGGACTATTTTGAATGCGATCCGGAAATCTGATGAACTGACCTAGGATGCGCTCACCTGGTGAAGGTTGTTAAAATCAGTGGTTGTTTGTATTGTAAAAATTGTACTAAGTGTACAGTGTATTTTTGCCATAGCTGTAAGGATCTACTTAAGCAATCAGTTTGTACGTGCTGTGTGTGTAGTATGTGTGCGTGTATGTGTCACTAAAACTGTTATTTTTTTTTCGGAAATTGACCTCAATTGAAAAAGGTAATTCAATTGGAAACCCAAACTCAAGTCATAGGCGCAATATTGGATCCCTCATTTGGTGATGCGATCAAAGCGTCACGTGCACGTCACGGCGACGGTATTGACGGACGAATTATTGAGGGAGCAGTTAGATGAAAGCAATGACACAAATGTGAATATCAAGCTACAAAATACTAAATTGGGTTGGCCTTTCAGTGATCGGTTTCCCAGGATGAATATACAGTGTATGTTTTATTAAAATCAATAAAACCAATGACGCCGATGATTTGTGCGAAAATAACTCGTTAAAAACTATATAATTCCCTTCTGTACTCTCTTTGGCAATAGTCCATGTCATTTATCCTGATATTTTGAGGTAAATTCTTGCCTGACAGAGGGCGTTGTATTTTAAATTGTATATTACCTTTTGTTACTATTGTCCCAGGCCTATATAAATATGAATGTAAATTAATGTTAGACAAATTAGTCAGGTAGCCCTCGTCCAATTAGGCGTGACCGTAAAAATTTAGAACTGGACATCAATTTTTCTGCTGAAATGATAGATAGGGTGTGTAGAATAAGGAATCTGCCGGGTACACTGGCATCTGAGGCATGGTGGAGAAATCCAAGATGCGTCGCCATAAAGGATAATTATCTATTCAACCTTATTATCAAAATATGGAGTTACTAGGATATATATAGGACCAATGAACAAATGCATGGCACTTGAAAAGTGAGTCAGCTCCAAATTCAAAATGGAAGCCAAATCTAATAATGTAAAATATGCCATGTAACAGGCAAATACCTGGCGATAAAAAAAAAACATGAAGTACTTAGATTATGTTGTAAGACACAAATAAGGTTTTCTGCTGCTTTGAAAGTTTTGTAACATGACGTCAATCACTATGGCAGCCAAAAACGTGAATATCTTAAAAAAATACTTGACACAAAGGTCTAAATATTACCTTCAGTATAAATTATGTGTCATGAAACAATTAGAATGTACCTCTATGACCATAGCCAAGGTGAGACAAGGTAATCCGATAAATACAAATGGGGCAAATATTAAAGTGAGGACATATATGTGAAAAAGTGTAATTCCTATGGTAGCTTTTGACAACTTTGCCCCATATTAGTAATTTCGATTTTGGCGCATTTAAAACAAATTGAAATGTATGTTTGTACATTGGTTAGGATCAAAGGTACATTTCTATTTTTCTTGACACATGATTCGATTGAGGCTGTAATACTTATAAATTTGTGCCAATTAATATTTTTGAAGATGTTCCCTTTTTTGGCTGCCATATGATTGAGCGTCAGTTACAATTTTAAAAGTTCAGAAATCTTTAATTGTGGTCTAGCAACATAACCTAATTACTTCCCGTCTATTTTTACGCAGGTATTTGGCTGTTAATTGCATATTTTAAAATTATTGGATTTAGCTTCCATTTTGAATTGAAGTATTACTTAATGGGTACAAGTGCCATACACTTGTTCATTGGCTCCTATAGTATATCTAGTAACTCCATAGTTTGAGAATATAGGGTTTGAATAGATAATGAATCATTTCTGGCGACGCCATCTTGAATTTAGCAAAATGCTCAAGATGCCCAGGTGGACCCTGCATATTCTTATTCACACACCATAATCTATCATTTTCAGCAAAAATTGTGTCCATACTCAACTTTACGGTCACATGAAGGCAGTGGCGTAACGGTCTTCCCGGTCTGAGGGGCAAATTTCCAGTCTTGGGAAATTTTCCTTATTAGGGGGGTCAAAAGGTCCAATTTTTTTCCTGTCAGAGGGCGAAAAAACGGCTGATTTAGCATGATTTTTGCAATTTTTTTCCGCGGCCAAATTCTTCAGGGGGCAACCTGCCCCCTGCCCCCCCCGCCTGTTACGAGCCAGTGTTTTTTTTTGTTTTTTTTTTTTGTTTTTTTTTTTTTTTCTTTTTATTTTTGTTTTTGTTTCTGCATGAAGTGTGCTACCTGCAAATAAATTCTTCTTCTTATCGTGTCCAAACACGGTGTCTCAAATTGATCCCGCCAGAGATGGTACAACGTCTGCTGCTTCACTGAATTCCGCAAGGTTCCTTATTTGTGCATTGTTGCATCCAGCAGTGGGCAGACCAAGAGTGTTCCATTGTCCACAACCACAGTGTATCCTGATCTGCTTCCAGCTAGCCCCACTTCTGCAGGAAAACTTTAGATCGGCCAGTTCTGGTTCTCAATCTGTTGAGGCAATCGCCTTCAGCCCATGAGGAGGTCAGCTCCAGGTGGGATATGCCCCATTCATACCGATAGATGTTACTTTGGTTGATGGCAAGTCTTTCCTTTCCAAAGGCGACTCTCTTGGACCTCCTAAGACTGTTTCAAGAGGGTTGACTTTGCTTAGAAACTCTCTCTGGATTAAGGCGGTTGGCAGCAGGTAATCTGTCCCATACATAAGGGTGCTTCACCTTAGATACTTGGCAGCACGCTCTTGCATGCTCTCTACGCTACGACGTATGTCTGGTGGAGCATTCCCTGCTTGGATGTACAGTTTTCCGTTGGTGTTGGACGGAGGCATCCTGTATAAGCCGGCAGAGGCATTTAACGCTGAATCAGCTTTCTTGGACATGGGTTTGATCTTCCCATACAGTGCATGCATCTCTGCACATGAGTAGCACATGGCAAGTGCGGTCGATCTTAGGTATTTGGGCGAATCACCCTCTTGGTGCCAGTTAGTTGTCAAGAATGTTTTGCTTGAACATACTTTACTCTTCTTCTTCTCGATGTGGGTCTTATAAGAGAGAGTGGCGGTCCCAATGTGAACTCCTAGGTAGACAGGGTTATCACAGGGTTCTCAGGGGAGTTCCAGACCAGTTAACTTTAAGCTTACGTTTGCCTTCACGGTTGGAAAGCACACACCTGTTCTTTAGATGGATTTGCACGTAGGTGGTTTTCCTCGTCATGCTCGTAGTAAGGAGTGAGTCCATCCAAAGCTTTGGAGAGTCCTCTCTTCAACAACTGTGCAGTCGACCTCTTTTGCGGCTAATTCCCAGGTCGTCTGCATAAATAAAACGACAGGCTCCTGCACGCCTAGGTTTGATCGTGGGTATATTCTGTTGAACCGGAGAGGTGCAAGCACACTCACCTTGTGGTAGACCCTTCTTGAGTCTACGGCCATCGGTTCTTCTTTCCCTCCTAGCTGAACAAAGCACATCCTGTTTGCCAGCAATCCTCGGATAAGTCAGTCAAGCGGATGTCCTTGAAAATTTCCAGGATCTTATGGGAGTAGGCAATCTGTGATTAACAGTGTCATACTCTGCGGATATGTTCGACGAACAGAGCTCCGGTTACCATACCATACCCTTCTCGAAACGATCTTCAATGTGTTTAGTTAGGTTGAGTACTTAGCTAGTTGTTGATTTGCCTTGCCGGCACCTGCTTGTTTCTGGGATGAGGTGTTCGTCTATCTCAGGTGCTATACATTGAGCAGGAGACGTTCAAAAGCTTGTAGGTATAAGTGATATAGGTCTGTAGCTCTTGGTGATTGGATGATCTTTTCACATGCTTTAGGAGTGCATACTGTGCTTTCCTCCTCCGATCTTGTGGGAACCTGTGGAATAAGGGCCGCAATGTGTAATCTCAAGAAGGCCATTCCTATTGGTCTACTGCAGATTTTTTATATTTTGCTCAGTAGAGAGGCTGTCAAGGCCTACTGTCTTTTCCTGGATGAATTTTATGCAATACCGATTTCAATTCGTCCATGTTGAAGGGGCGAGTGCCACCAGGTCACCACTATACCTCTTAGTGGTCAGTTTGATCTTCTTGGTTTCTTGCTGCACTTGGCCATTTAAAAGCAGATCTGTGGGCATCTGGAGTTGGGTGTGACATTTGGCTGCTGTGTGAGGTTCTGTTGGATCCCCTCGGAGCTTTCGGATGTATACCAGCTTTCTTGCTGTTATGGGCATATCGTGTTGATTCAATTAAAGTATGCAGGTTTTGGATCTTTTCCTGGGATATCCTCTCCGAAACTTCCTCCCTTTAGCAGTTGTTTCCGCCGAAGGTATCCAGCCACTTCAAACATGGTGATATACTCTTGATATTCTCTAGCACATTCCTTGTAAAGGCTTGGTATATATTCCATCCTATATCCTCTGGGTATGAATCTCCGTGAAGTCTGTTCCACTAGATTGGACATTTGTCATAGTTTATGGGGTTTTTGGAGCAATCCTCTTCACGCTCTGATCCAGGGTCACAGTGAAGCCTTGCCATTTGCTTTCCTTTAGTTAAAGCTGCGCTTAAAAGGCACTTTTATTGGTCCTTACTGCAGCTTTTGACTTGGATACCGTTGGGTCGATGTTGAGTTTTGTGGAATAGGATCTAGAACAATCTTGCTACACGGGTTAGAGATGTTTTTGCTAGCTAACAATAGCTAGATCATGGTTGATAACCTCCTTCGCAACGGGCACTATGACATGATGGCGGCAGCTTAGAGTCGTTAAGGAGACGTAGATGTTGACTGTCTATGCCATTCTTCGACAGCTTGTCCATCTTTGTTAGTTTCTTGTAGCCCCTTGGGTTATTAATGCTGTTAATCTTCCAGGAATGGTGATGGTTTGGGTGGAATCTCCATGGTTGAGTTGATGGTGCTCGAAGTCTACTGATGGAGGTTTGTAGACAAATGTAACTATTACAGAGCTAATCTGCATGGATAAGAAAAAAAAAAAGGACTCGATGTTTTGGGGGGGTTATCATCATACATTTGAGTTTGCTTCTACATCGGTGTCCTTTCCCCCAATATACAAAAAAAAAAGGATACTAGGCGGATGGAGGAAAGAAAGCATATATAGCACTTTCCGTATTGTGCAGGTGTGCTTCGTGGCAAGGACCATTCCTGGTATTTTTGGGCGGTGGTTATTGGATTCCCTCTGTGGGTTTCCTGAAGACATAGGACACCGCATTGGGATATTGTTTACCACAAATCAGCAATGATGTTACTTTTTGCATTGGAAAACCCTCCACATCAATGACGCCTATATCAAGGCGCCTTAGAACAGGCCTCGCTGATGTCTAGTCATATATGGTATAGCTTTTGAATGATGTTAATGGAAAACATTGGTTGGAGTTGTAGAGATTTTCGCGGCGTTCCGCTTCGCTTCGCAGTTTAACATGGGAGACCACGACGGTTGTCATACCGTCTCCCCCCCCCAAATAAATGATCTTAATCTGAAAAATTTTGCTTAATCACCAATGCTCCCCCACTGAATAAATTTAGATTTTGTTTGAAAAGACTATTTCTTCGGATGGTACTTTAGTAGATATACCCCTCAACTCCCAGTCAAAAGTGCATTGAGTATAACAAAATCAATCTACAATAACACTTTAGGTCATTTTTAGATGTAGATGAATGGAATTGAATGAGCATTCAAGTATCTTCCGCTAAGTAGAAATCGGTGCAAGAGCGAATACCCATCATTTTTGCCCTCCGGAAGTGATAACACGACCGTCCTGTTGGCACGCACGTCATAACAAAACCGCACTCATAACAAAATTGTTACAATGCGTTAATCTCTCTTGTGACAGAACAAAAAAGGGACAATTCGACCGCACTTTTTAACAAGATTATAGATATGGAATGAAATTTCAAAGATCTTCCATTTAAAGAACATTAACTTCCCCGAAATTGTTCAAACTGCGTTAGCAGACTGTTGACACACAAAAAATGGGCATTTTCTGGACGCACTTTTTACAAAATCTATTTTGGGACGAAATCGTTAAAGATTCCATTAAAGAACACTAACTCGCGCCGTATCAACTCGCCCAAATACCACTGTTCATAGCCAATCGCCCCATACTAATATTTCAATATTATCGCATCCCATATCAAACGCGCTCCATACCACTCCCCCCCCTCCCCATTAACAACTCGCCCCAATAATTAACTCGTCCCATACGACGTCCGCCTCCATATCAAAGGTCGCCCCATTTATTCATATCAACTATCACAATATCAACGTAAGCCCGATACAACTAATGCCAATTATTAACTTCGCCCATTACCAAATGGCCCGTTATCTAATCGTCCCATGCTCACTTCACTCTCCCTATAATTAACTCACCCAGATCAAATCGCCACGTCTCAACTCTCCCCATTTCAATCCGGCCCATATCAAATCGCCGATACAAACTTGCCCAATTATCAACACGCCCATATCGAATCGCCTCATAACAATTCGCCTTATTAATAACTTTCCCAATATCAACTCGTTCATTATTTTTCACCGTGTTTAATTATATAAATTGTCTTTTGGTGAATTCTCGCTGTACTACGTGTCGCGTTTTAAAACTTATTCATTGTTTTCCAGTTCTACGGTACTTGTGGAACTGGTGGAACCTTTTTAAACGTACTCTGTGCTTTTATAATGAACGATAAGGGAAATGACGTTTTTTAAATTATTTGTGTTTTGCTTTTATGAACATTATGGTTCCATGTGCTTGTAAATATTTGCTGTTTTAAAATACCGTTTTCATTTCACAAATCTTCGCTAAAATTAAATGGCTATTGTCGTCTTGAATGACCTTAAATTTATACAATCTTGATGTACCTAGGTTTTAATTATGCTTCATCTGTATTAATTATACGGTCTGAGTAGGTTATGTGTTTTTAAACATTATTTAGGAGTAATAAATTCAGTATATTTAAGGTTTTCTTGTAAAGTGCATTGAGATATCATATGATGCGCTATACAAATGTCTGTTATTATTATTATTTCCCACATGGTAACTCACCCCATACCATTTGGCCCAATATCACTTCGCCAACGTCATTCAGGCCACTATATAATTTCAAATATTTCAAATATCTTTCCATGACATTACAACTTCCAGCAACCCACTTTGTTATAAAATTGCTATAAATTGGTTGAGCTCATACAGCTGCTCTATACGATAGTAAGAGAGAACTCTAACACACTAACAAAATGGCTCCATTACCTACTAGACCCATTATTAGCTAGTCCCATTTCAAGTTCCTGCGGCAGATTTAAGGAAAAGGGCCCTGTCAGCAGTTTAAGGTGAAGCTTGCCCTTTAGTGACGCGAATTGATGCAATGTCGACTGGGGGTGTTTGATGTGCCCTCCTCACACGTCAGAAGTTTAGAAATTTTGATAATCTGGTCTTAAAATGGTGCAATTTGATGCATAATTTGATCCTGGGCCCATCGCATTTTGGTAGGAAAAGTTGTGTGGGGCCTAGTGTCCTACATGGGCCCGTAATGGTGTCAAAGGCCACTGGGCCCCTATAAATGTTAAAACAAACACTGTGGTTGTGAGTTTGTTTCTCTTTTTCCATTTTAATTTTTTCGGGGCCCTGAGGGCAATATTTAAGGGGGGGCCTGTCAGCAGCTGCTGACACTGCTGACTCTTAAATCCGCCACTATCACCTCATATCAAGTCGCCCTACCCTAGCTATTTCGGACCACTCTACAAATTAAAAAAAACTGAAAATATTTGCCCTCAGGGTTATAAACGAGAATCCCATTCTAGAAGTTTGGGGAAGAAGGTTGTTTTAATGTAATTTTCTGAGGGGGGGGGACAGTGGTCGACGGGTGCTGATCAAAATTTTTGGGTCCAAGCTCTGGAAAATTTGGGAATTTTGTAAAATAAGGGGAGTCAAAGTTAGTACAGGTGAGAAGGTTTGATACTAATTTAAAATTGTGTTTAAATGTACACCAATGTATTTGTCTCATTATAAGGATTAAAAGGCATAGTGTCAGGTTCACCACTTTAGTTAAGGTTCAGGTTCAGCCAGGGAGTAATATTGTGTAACCCCCGGTTCCCAGTGCTCCGATTTTCTTGAAACTGGTGTCAAATTGTTCGTCTTGCCTTATTTTGCTATGTTTGGCATTTTGTTTCGTAATTAGTGGGCAAAATGTAATAAGGGTCTACATGGTCTGTAGGGGTCACCAAAACTTGACCTCAAATTGTATACAGAGCTGTCACCTAAAGAATTTAAATGCATTTTCTGCTTCAGTATGACCTGGGCAATAATTTGACACCGGTTTCAACAAAATCTGAGCACTGGATATGTTTTGCCCCAGATTGACCTTGAACCTTATCAGGGCTGTAGCTAATGGTGGGAACCAATACAAACTCTACCTTTTGTAATCCTTTTAATGAGACAAATACATTGGTGTACATTTGAACAAAATTGACTTGATTTCAAATTTACCCTTGTACTTATTTTAACCCCTTATTTTACAAAGTTCCCCACATTTCAAAGAGGTTGGACCTAAAAATTCTCAAGTGCCCATGACCAAAAAACTTAACGGAGTTACTGTGACTCTAATTTTCATAATGCCTACACCTAGTGACATAAACACAGTAAATTAACAATCAAAACATTATTGGAAGTGTAGCATAATATTTTATATTCATCATATCACAGTTTACTGTAGAAACCTGCGGTAAATTATATGTTACCAAATATGAAACAATAAAAATATAAAATGACAAGATTTTTCAAAGGTTTTTTCAAGATTCAAGATTTTTTTAGATAGACCTCTCTATTCTGTTATTTAGTGTAGTGAAGTAAGAAGAGCAACTTAACGCACTTTGTAACAGTAACACTTTTGTTACATAATGGGTTGAAGTGGAAATTTGGACGTTCTTTGTATCAATTTTATTACATAGTGGGTTGCTAAAGTTTTATCGTCCTCGGTAGATAGTTGAAGTACCTTCAATTTGTAAAGTGCGCTGAAATAGGGTAGTGCGATTTGATATGAGGAGAGTTGAAATGGGGCTCGGAATAATTGGACGAGTTGGTAATGGAGCGATTTTCTTAGTGTATTGGAGTTGTCTCTTACTGCCGTATAGAGCAGCAGTATGAGCTCGACAACTTTATAGCAATTTTAAAACAAAGTGGGTTGCTCAAGTTGTATTGCATTGAGAGGATATTAAAAATATTTTTAATTTTCAAAGTCTGCTGAATGGAGGTGGAGCGAGTTGGTATGGGGTAAGTTGAAGCAAGTCCAACGAGCAATGTTTTAAGGACAGTGTCAACCCTGAGTTTACGAGTATCTATTTTGGAATGTAACTTCGATTATTGTATGTAAAAGTATACATTTCTAGAAAGAAAATTAGACGATGAACACGATGGTGGCACCAGCTTAATGTAAAAATGTAAAACTTTCCGTATTTTGAGAAAAATACCAAAAAACATGATTTTGCCCCAAATTTTCAGACAACATAACAGAAACAATTTGAATTTTCATGATTTCTTATGTTATTTTTTTAGAAACAAGACAAACTTGTCTAGGAACGTTTTTTTTTTTAATTTTTTAAAAATAAAAAAAAAAAAAAAAAAAAAACTTACTTTCCGAAATATAAGGAAAAATGTAAAAAAGTGTGATTTTTACTTTTCTTTTCTAAAATTTGAGTATATATTTGAGAATATCTTTAGTTTGAAATCGAAAAATGAGAAATTGAGAAAACTGTTCCTAGAGAAGACCGGATGCTATCGTAGGAAAGTTAAACCTTACCTTTTACTTCGGTATTTTTTTGTTATCTTGTCTGAGAATTTGCCAAATTTTGCGAAAATCCGTGTTTTAGTAAAAAATGTGACTTTTCACGCCATTTCAAGCTGTCTCTTTCTCAAATAACTTTATCTTTGAACTTCAAAATTAAGTATGTTGTGTAAGTGATGAAAATACATCTTTATGCACTATCGAATCAAACATCTTTTGTCTCTAACTCCAAAAATCAGAAGAAATTGAAATTTCATCTGGTCAAATTAGCGCTTTGTTTACATTTTCAAATTATTATTTTTATTTTTCCAAGATGCGTTCGCGCTAAAGTACATTAAACACTCGCACGCTTCATGACGCAGTAAAAATTCACCACGCGCCGCGATGCTGCGCCTTCCGCCTGACGGCGTGAAATGTGCTTAAATTCCCGCCGTTAAGACCATGTGACTTTAAATGGTCAAATAGCTATTTTAAATACAGCTCAGGATTGTCTGCAGTGGATAACCTTTATTGGTAACGATGGAACACAGTTTGATGTTAAAATGGTGCAAAAAATCCGAAATTCGTGTAAAAATAAAAAGCACTGCGGTTGACACTACCCTTAAATTAATAATTATTTTTAGAATCAAACTATAGATATATATAGAGATATATATATAGATGAATATTATATATTATAATAGATATTATAATATAAATATATAAAGTATCGTCGCTGGGCAGGGAAAAAACCTCATATGTAATTTGAAAGGTCAAATGCAAAACCTATGTCCAACTTCGGAAACATGGACAAACCAACTAATTGTCCTAGTGTTTGGTCAAATCACGTTGGTGGAAATGATGAGGTGATTGATGTTTAGAGAAGTAGTAGATCTATTTTAAGTATTTTGCGATACTTTGCAAAACGACAATATCACCAAACAGGTCGTTTTGTCAGTGTTACGAAAATGCACATATGAGGTTTTGCATTAGAGTCAAAATGCACATATGAGGTTTTTCCTGACCAGCGGACTAGTATATATAATATATAGATTATATATATATATAATAATATTATATTATAGATATTATATATATAAGATATTCAAAGATAATTTATTTTCCAATAATCCATTAAAATACAAACGCAACACAAAATGAATATGGAGGAGTTGAACGGAAGGCCAATAAGACCAGAAATGGTCACCACCTAACTTAAACGTTAAAGTAAATACCAAATAAAGAAAAAGTACCTAACCAAACAAAACTGACCAAGACACAAGACATTGAAAAAATAATATAGGGCTACAAAAAAGTAGCGAATAGGCGGATAAACAGAATATTAACTCAAATTGATTCTAAAAGTTTTAAAGATAGTTGAGCGGGCTTAGGTTTTCGTTACGAGATCCAAAGAATAGAACAGATGTTAACTGTTTGATCAGAAAATGATTTTTGGTCTTGCAAGTACATCTTATGACTAGCTTGGTGGTAGCGTGAATTTCATGATGTTTCGTAAAATAGTCATAAAGAATGTTGGTAACTTATTATGATGCCTATACAGGAATATTCCACGTTTAGTTTAAAAGTATCATACACATTTAAAACATTGTAACGAACAAATAGAGGATTTGAAGGGACTCCTGTAATGGATATTTGATATTGAATGCCACAGCCATTATATATATATATTATATATATATATATATATTATATATATATATATATATATATATATATATATATATATATATAGCTATATATATATATATATACTTACTGTAACCTCTGTCAGCAGAACCGTCGAAATTTGATATTGAACTCCACCAGATTTTGCGGCTACTGTGTTTCTCAAGATTTCAGCTTTCGGCGAACCACCTCATCTTGTGTCGACGTGGCACGTCAGGGCCACGCGTGATACACGAGCGTCTCTACAACGCATCTTCTCTACGCTGTTACTTGAATAGCATTTATCATCCAGCATTTTATGACCATTCATTTCATCGCAGGATCTGTCTGCCTGGGATAGAAAAATTCAGAAACGAGTCTTGGTGGCCCCGGCACTGATGAAGAGCCCATCATTTCTGGAGTTTCTACCGACTCTTATTTGTTATGAATAAATTGAAAAACTCAGCAAACGGAACATTTGTGGATGCGGATCTAGAAGATGCGGACACGGGTCCTTGCGGATGGTTGAAAGTTGATCTTTGTCACGGGGGGGGACCTACAAGCTCTAATTTGATGTTCTCCTCGAGGACGTTATCATTTTTTAAGGTGGAGGATGTTATATTACTCTCATACGCTGAACGGACCACCGGACAAAATTGTACACAAGTCAAAAAGCCAATCAGAATGGCAAAAAAAAAAACTGACCGGTTCGGGAGGAGATATGTCCGCCGGTCTCACAGTCCGGGAACAATGGTGAACAATAGGGCAATCGATTCCATTGAATTTCACTCAGCATTATGTCACGCTTTATCCTTGTCGTCTATGGGAGCCCGGGAATATGAATCCTGCCGGACATATCTCATTTCACACGGTTTAGAATCGTCCATCAATGCTGTTGACGCTGATATTCGATCACATGTTCCACCTAAAGATCCGCGCACAAATCTCTCTAAGCGCGAACGCCACTTGCTATCGCAAATCTTAAATATAATGACAATTGTTATTAAACAGCGGATCAGCCGTAGTAGTCCTTAACACGATGCAATAAAATGGAAATTCTAAACTCTTATCTAACACAGAACACTACAAAACAATTGAGAATGATCCAACACAAGATATAACGAAGAAAGAAAGTTACGAGCATCGTTGAAGATCTCTTCCAAAACAATAATAATATAAAAAGTAAAAAAAAAAAAAAAAAAAAAAAAAAATTTTATTATTTTACCCAAAATTCATAAGTCTGGTATCCCTTTTCGCCCTATCATCTCTTGCAATAATCACCCATATCAAAAAAATATTCTGAATTTCTGGACTACCACTTACAACCATGGGCTCAATCCTACCGTCCTATATCAAAGATACCACTTATTTCGTAACACAAAGCTGGCATCTATCCCCAGATTCCCCACAACTATGGATGTCAGCCCCTCTATACTAACATTATAGAGCTCCTCACAAAGATGGGATTCTTGCAGGCTTGAAGCTCTGGAAAGTAGACTTAATAAATCTCCCCCTACATCGGAACTCCACCGTCGCCTGGGACAGTCACTCTCACTCAAATAACTTATCTTCCACGGGTTAAAATACATTCAGGTTCCGGACCGTATGGGGGGTAGATAGCACCCTGTATGCCAATATCTTCATGGGCATGGCTTTGAAAAACCAATCTACTATCCACATCAGTTCTTAAACCTCTAGTTTGGTACCGTTCCATCGATGTTTTTCTTTTTGGACAAACTCAGATTGGATTGGCTAACTGTATAGATCATGCCCATGGCTATCCACCCTACTATTAAATTTACCACCCAACAATATAAATCCGAAATAGGCATTTCTCGACGTCCTTGTTAAACTCAACTCTGAAAATCAAATTCTAACTGACTTACACACTAAACACTCTGACAAGCATCTTTATCTTCAACCATCAACTGTCATCCGCGGCATCTCACTAAACTACATCGCACACCTTATTCTGAGACTTAACGTATATGTCAGGAGATTCACATTTGACAAGAATCATTAAACTCAAACGTCGCTACAAAGGAGAGGTTTACAAAAACTCACTTATTGACGAACCAATCCTTAAACGCCGAACAGGTACCGAGAGAAGCGCCCCCTCCAATATAACACTAAGACCTCAACCATGGAACGTGTACCCCTCGTCGTCACATACCATCCCGACTTACCCAACCTCAACTAAATAAAAATATGTAATGGCCCAGTGTCCTAAAATCGGTACGATCCTACGTGTAACCTTACACCAATTTAAATGCAACCTTACACATGTAAGATCTCCAACTGCCATTGGCCCCATTATACCTCTCACCCACGCCTGCCACAAGCTTACCAGATCTCCCGATTATCTACGACGACGCCCAAGACCCCACCAACCTCCGTGTCACATCCTTGTTAAAGCTCAAATCAGACCTAACACCACACAAGTAACCAAAGAAACAAAAAATTTTTGTTTCCGCCGTGTAAAAAAAAACCCGCTCAAAACTGTTTCACACATCACACCGCTGACTCATTCACTAGTCACGTAACTGGCCAATCATTCCTATCAAACAAGACACACCCTAACTGCCTAGTTCCAATGTCCTATACCTTCATTCTTGGCGTAATTTGATTGTATTTTGTTTTTTGGGCGAGGGTAGCCTACGGCTACCCGCTTATTTTTTATCGCTTGGGGTTTTTACCTACTTTCAAATAGCAGTGTTGCAGAAATATTCGTGTTTGTTTATAATCCTCTAAAATCTACATGCATGATATTATGAAATTTTTGTTTGTGCATTTTCCGTCATATGGATTGTTGCTCAAAATATACGCCCAGCGAAACATGAACGTACTTTACAAAAAGATATTAATGTTCAAAAGAGTAGAAATAATACAAGGCGATCACACACTTCCACCATGCATCGGTCGTGAGCTGTGTGAATAAAAAACCGACGGGTAACACTAAAATAAAAACATGAACTAAGAGGGCGTAACAGGCAACAGTGGCGGCAAAGAAATCCAAATTTAGACATCGCCATTGCTTAACATAACACGTAACAACGAAATATTACGAAAAATTAGAAATTAAGTATATAGTTTGTCAAGGAATATGTTATTTTGAAATTTTTTACCGTGATTTGCTGGTTAACCTCGTCTTTAAACAAAAAAATCGTTATGATTGCATTGAATTAAACGGAGGCTTTAAAGGGGGATGCCCGATATAAGGATATAAAGTTTTCATCTGATAGATGGGCCTTCATCCCAAAACTAAAACTCCATCCTGTACAGTTCGCACCAATATTTCCCATTCCATTTGGCTGTGAGAGCTAAAACGTATTTTTGGTAAGTGACCTTACCGTAGATGTTAGACCTTTGTCTAATTTTTTTTAGGTATATAGATAGATGCATTGCACCCTTCTTATAAAATGTGACTATTTATACGATTCATACGATGGAAGGACAGGTAAGATGTCATGAAGTAACGAATGTCTAAGTTGTATATGATTGAAAGAGTGCAATGGCGTTGATGAACATTTTTTAAAACATTGAAAAAGTTAAGTCTTTGGGTGACAGAAGTCACAATTTAAAAATATAAAATGAAGTCCTTGGGTGACAATGGTGATGAACGTGGGAGCTTTACCATTTGGGAAGGTTATAATATTTAAAAAAAAAAAAAATGTTCTTGAACGTGGTATCGTGTGCCGAATCCTGTAAAATTATTTACGTTTTTTTTTTTCCGTCGGATACAAAAATATCTGGAAGTGTTCTTCCAGTTCTGATGGTGAGTCTGCAGTGGTCAATATTGTGGTGGGTAAGTATAGCGTTGAATTGTTTCCCGAATAAGTGTATTATGTTCTGTAGTATGTTATTGGTCACATTTTTCCCTTAAAAATCGTAAAGGTAAGAGGGATATGAAGCCCCTATTCACTCTGTGTTAAATATTTATCCTGTATGCCTCGCTAAGTATGTGCAAAAAAAAGTTCAATAAGTCAAACACTCCCTTCCCATTACCTTGTACATGATATTTTCCCCTTGATCGCCCTTTCCTTTAAAGGAATTTTATCAATATTTGTAGGTTGAATTTGTGTATTTTTCAAACAAATCCATAGATTTTAAACGTAGCTTTACAAGTTTGAAATGCTATTGTTTAGTTTTACATATTAAAACAAAAACAGTGTTTAGAATTGGTTGTTTGTATGATTTGAGAACGTGTGAATCTAACACCGCACGGGCAATTACTCTACTTCACGAGCCTGTAAACAGCGAAGAAAGACCGCTAGAAATAAACACTGAACTGCTCTAGTAGTAGGTGTACCTGCTACATAAACTGTTACAATAGGAATATAATTATAACATTGTTAGAATTGGAAAAATTTGTATTTGATTTAAACGTATGATTACTAAACACCGCACGGGCAATACTCTATATACTTCACCGCGCCGGCGCGTTAATGCATGCAAAGCGAAGAAAGAGTGCTAGAAAATATACCACTGAACCGCCTCTCTTTAAGTATTCCGGGGCTTCATGTACAACAAAGTTGTCTCTAATTTTAATCAACGGACGGTTTTGTAAACAACAGCAGTTCAAATAATTCATTTTCGGCGCCATATCATCTATTTATATCTTTGTTTTAATAACTTTCGATATGACTGTAACGGAATGTTGGACTTGTTTATTTTCCCGTCAAGTAAAAGGAGTTCAAGTAAAAAGGGAAGTTCTGTGGAGTATTTGGTTAGATTTGTTTTCATATATCGTTATTTTGGAATTTATACAAATGTTTAAACAATAATGCGTAGGATTTTTAAATGTAGCCCTATCAGTTGGAAATGCTTAACGTTAAGTTTTATATTTAAACAAAATGGTAGAATTGTGTAGGTGTGTATCTTTTTGATTTGAGAACGTATGAATACTTAATACGCACGGGCAAAGTACTCTATATTACTTCACCGCGCCGACGCGCTTTGCATATGCAAGGCGAAGAAAGAGTGCTAGAAAATATAAAATGAACCGCCTCGCCAAAATACAAGTGTTATGTAGAACCAACGTTTCCTAATTGTAACGGCGCGGTTTTGTAAAACACAGGAGTTCAAAATATTTGATTTTCTGCGCCATTCATTATTACTATCTTTGTTAATAACTTTACGATATTTACGGGAACGGAACTGTTTAACTTGAAAATGGCACAATCTATGTCTATTTCCCTGTCAAGTAAAAAGGAAGTTTTGTGGTGTATTTAATTATTATTTTGTTTTAATATTTCGTAGTTGCCTTTGGGTATATTTTAAACAATAATACTAAATGTAGCATTATAAGTGAAATGATTATTGTTTATAGGTATTCTCATAAAACAAACATTCTTAGAATTGATATAGTTTGTATTTTATTTGAAACGTGTGAATTAATTCACTTAACTCATTGTAGAAACGAGTTGGTTGTGTTTGAGAATATACAAACGCCGCAGTGGCGTGGACTGTGTGTCTTCATTTATGGCACTGCGCACGTGCAGGCAATTAGCCAAGAAGATAGTGCTAGAAAGTAGACCACTGAGCTGCCTGTCAATAAGTATGGCCGCGTCTTAAAAACTGGCTCGGGACAACATCACGATCGAGCGTTATCAATATGTGCGATTGATGAGACGAAATTCACTGAGAGTTTTAAAATAGGGCTAATGAGATCTTCACATCCGTATAAATAAGAAAATATATTCTCTATAGTAGATTTTTAATAAATCCTTTAATC
>JAMKCH010048126.1:0-11849 GCA_023653785.1 Ophioderma brevispina
AGAAAGTGCACTAAGTATATTTGCATCATTAGTAAGTATTTTTCCCCTCGCAAGTAGACATGTAACATTTTTACTCCTATTGATTAGTGTTCTCATGCAGTAGATTACCAACTCTAATCATTGACGAGTCCCCCCCCACCAAATGGTGATGTAACTTCTATTAGAAGTTTCCATTATATAAAAAACAATGTAATCAATGACACACCCAATTGAGAACTGTGTACCACTGCATTGTGTTTTGTTCCATTCAGTATTAAGCTGCTTGCAGAAGAAAAAATTATAGTGAATATAAGCTAACAATGGTCCTCACATCAATTCAAAATTTGACAATCATGGCTTCATTTGGTAATCGCACTCCTGTACCCTAGCTATAACAGTGGCAATGCCTTAATAAACTCTGAAATAAGATGTTTCCCCACATACCTTTCAATTGTGGTGTTCAGATAAGATGAACCATCATGACCGCCCACTGAATACAAGAGGGTCATCTAGCACCTCCACACCCACGCCGCATCTGCGTTTGCTCATGAAGCCACCATCCTCCACTCCATTCGGGATCAAATCTTCCACACGGAGATTGCATCGCCACTGCACCAACCACCAACGGAAAATAAAATAAAACTGTAAGTTTATTTGTGTGATGCAGCCTTTTTCTCAAGTGTGGGTTGTTAAAAATATCATGGAAAACTGGCTGGCGGTCTATTAATGGCTCCAGCTTATTTCCGGTGGTGTCTTGAAGGTGCATTTTGGTGATTAAAGTACGCTTCTGTTTATTCAATGTCTTAGATCTCCTTGCGAAAAAAGCCTATTCACCACTTTTTTAGTAATCCCGACTTGCGGTTTTGTGTTATGAGCAATGCTTGTTTCCCACGGTCCCATAGGCCGCTATGCTATAATTTGTCCATTTACGGACGAAAATATTAAATTGCAATTTCTTAGCAGATGCTGCCGAATTTGCACGTAAGATTAGGTACACATGAATTACTAATGTTAACAGTTCAATGAATTATATAAAATCTCAACTTTTTGAAGTAATTGAAGGTAAGTCGGGGGACGAGCTGTGATTCCTAATTGCCCCTTTAAGTCAAATGGGATAATTATTATATTCTTCCCACCTATCCGTATCATGTTCTTTGAGAGTATAATATATTATGTTGGGCAAAGTCTCCAAGAGCTCCTGATGTGGTAGGAATTAGAGTGGGGAAAACTAATCCTGCAAACAGCACCTCCCCACATTGAATTGGTTTTCCTCGGTCCTAGTCGCCCTTGCCCTTTCCATCAGAGGTCCCTCCTGAGGCAGGAGCAGTAATTCTTGGCCTCGTCCACGAGGTCACGACATGCCTCATCACTGCGTATCAACCGTCTGCCTCACCGTGCCCACCAGTAATTTGGGCTGAGAAGTGCACCGAACATTTTTGTAGAACCTGTCGACAGGAATAGAAGAGAATTACAAGCAGGAAGAAGAGAGACTCACAAGCAATGTTTTCTAGAATATTATATAAATATAGTGGCCCCTTTAACCAAGATCAAAGGCCGTTTAGAAAGTGCGTGGGACCCCCTGTTAATACCCGAAGTAGTATCAATTTGTGATATCAGATGAAAGGCCGTATTTTTTCTCATTGTCGTCCTGAAGTTGAGCCCTCAAATCCCTTTCCTTCCCAAGATATAAACAAACAAAACGCCGTTTTAGTGGTTAACCATCAATATTACACAGTAATTGAATAGCTTTGTAACAGACTTACTGCTTCTACCATAAAACCGCAATTTTTGTCCCACGGTACTTATGGGGTGTATGTGCAGTCCATCTCTCATTCAAGTAGAGAACACATACACATACATCGGAACAAGCACCTTTAAACAATACCTTCCTGGATCATAATTCAAATACATTAGATTCCCCAAAATATACCTGAGTGATAATCTCAAGAGGTACCAACATTAAATTAGTAGCCATGTGTGAGGCCGTGTATTTCGGGGGAATGTTGAATGTACTAATACATGCACTGCATATACATGTACAAAACTATGTCCGGGGAGAGGTGGTCACTGAGAGTAGAAGCGGTTCATCAAACATAAGGGTAGATTCTTTGGATTTCACTGATAGGAGGGTTGATAACACACAACCTGGTGAACCACGGTCCATCTCTAAATTTGATCCAATTACCAGTAAAAACTGCCAACTTAATCATATCATTGACTAATACATTCACACTTTTGACATTTGTTTATTGGCATAATATAGTATTAACCGGACGATTACAATACGTCAAGTGTCCATGTCACAATGTTCCTTCCTTTGTGTTGGTTATCTGAATTTGCTTACTTTCATTAACTGAATGAAAATCACATTAGGGCATTCACACGACTGTCAGGTCAGTGCGCTGCACCAGAGTCAGCCCGGGGGCTGAAGTGTGTGCATTGATACTCATTTTCGTCATAGGGCCACACTAAGATTTCAAATGCTTTATGCCTGAAGCTTGTGCAAAAGGCCAGCATTGCCCATTGTTGAGCGATGAATCTGACTGTGAGTCATGACCAAATATAATGTTGCCAGTGCTCCAAGACACTTCATCCAATCTCCCCCATTGACGTGTACACAATGGCCAGTAGCCACCTTACATGTGAAACTCATTTTTAGCATGTTTGTCATGACTGGTGAGGGAAAACCCAAGTGGTGATCCACTTACTTTACAACACCCAAAAATATAAAAAAGCATAGTCAACCTGCTAGACTTGGCTAAAAGTTAAGGGTAACCCCAATTTGCGCACCCACTGCAGACTGCACCCCGTTGAATTCAGCAGCCTTTATGGAATAACGTGCATGTGATACTGTACTTTATCCTTCAAGCTGCTGAATCAACTTAGTGCAACTGCCTGGGTGCGAAAATTGTGGCTACCCAAAGATAAGCCAGTGAAGCTGAATAACCTATTCCCACCTAACGTATCACTTAATCATGAGTTTTGCCACCTGGGTAGATACCCTTTGCAATACCACATCACACTTGGTGATTAACATAAAATAAAACTGTAAGTTTATTTGTGTGATGCAGCCTTTTTCTCAAGTGTGGGTTGTTAAAAATATCATGGAAAACTGGCTGGCGGTCTATTAATGGCTCCAGCTTATTTCCGGTGGTGTCTTGAAGGTGCATTTTGGTGATTAAAGTACGCTTCTGTTTATTCAATGTCTTAGATCTCCTTGCGAAAAAAGCCTATTCACCACTTTTTTAGTAATCCCGACTTGCGGTTTTGTGTTATGAGCAATGCTTGTTTCCCACGGTCCCATAGGCCGCTATGCTATAATTTGTCCATTTACGGACGAAAATATTAAATTGCAATTTCTTAGCAGATGCTGCCGAATTTGCACGTAAGATTAGGTACACATGAATTACTAATGTTAACAGTTCAATGAATTATATAAAATCTCAACTTTTTGAAGTAATTGAAGGTAAGTCGGGGGACGAGCTGTGATTCCTAATTGCCCCTTTAAGTCAAATGGGATAATTATTATATTCTTCCCACCTATCCGTATCATGTTCTTTGAGAGTATAATATATTATGTTGGGCAAAGTCTCCAAGAGCTCCTGATGTGGTAGGAATTAGAGTGGGGAAAACTAATCCTGCAAACAGCACCTCCCCACATTGAATTGGTTTTCCTCGGTCCTAGTCGCCCTTGCCCTTTCCATCAGAGGTCCCTCCTGAGGCAGGAGCAGTAATTCTTGGCCTCGTCCACGAGGTCACGACATGCCTCATCACTGCGTATCAACCGTCTGCCTCACCGTGCCCACCAGTAATTTGGGCTGAGAAGTGCACCGAACATTTTTGTAGAACCTGTCGACAGGAATAGAAGAGAATTACAAGCAGGAAGAAGAGAGACTCACAAGCAATGTTTTCTAGAATATTATATAAATATAGTGGCCCCTTTAACCAAGATCAAAGGCCGTTTAGAAAGTGCGTGGGACCCCCTGTTAATACCCGAAGTAGTATCAATTTGTGATATCAGATGAAAGGCCGTATTTTTTCTCATTGTCGTCCTGAAGTTGAGCCCTCAAATCCCTTTCCTTCCCAAGATATAAACAAACAAAACGCCGTTTTAGTGGTTAACCATCAATATTACACAGTAATTGAATAGCTTTGTAACAGACTTACTGCTTCTACCATAAAACCGCAATTTTTGTCCCACGGTACTTATGGGGTGTATGTGCAGTCCATCTCTCATTCAAGTAGAGAACACATACACATACATCGGAACAAGCACCTTTAAACAATACCTTCCTGGATCATAATTCAAATACATTAGATTCCCCAAAATATACCTGAGTGATAATCTCAAGAGGTACCAACATTAAATTAGTAGCCATGTGTGAGGCCGTGTATTTCGGGGGAATGTTGAATGTACTAATACATGCACTGCATATACATGTACAAAACTATGTCCGGGGAGAGGTGGTCACTGAGAGTAGAAGCGGTTCATCAAACATAAGGGTAGATTCTTTGGATTTCACTGATAGGAGGGTTGATAACACACAACCTGGTGAACCACGGTCCATCTCTAAATTTGATCCAATTACCAGTAAAAACTGCCAACTTAATCATATCATTGACTAATACATTCACACTTTTGACATTTGTTTATTGGCATAATATAGTATTAACCGGACGATTACAATACGTCAAGTGTCCATGTCACAATGTTCCTTCCTTTGTGTTGGTTATCTGAATTTGCTTACTTTCATTAACTGAATGAAAATCACATTAGGGCATTCACACGACTGTCAGGTCAGTGCGCTGCACCAGAGTCAGCCCGGGGGCTGAAGTGTGTGCATTGATACTCATTTTCGTCATAGGGCCACACTAAGATTTCAAATGCTTTATGCCTGAAGCTTGTGCAAAAGGCCAGCATTGCCCATTGTTGAGCGATGAATCTGACTGTGAGTCATGACCAAATATAATGTTGCCAGTGCTCCAAGACACTTCATCCAATCTCCCCCATTGACGTGTACACAATGGCCAGTAGCCACCTTACATGTGAAACTCATTTTTAGCATGTTTGTCATGACTGGTGAGGGAAAACCCAAGTGGTGATCCACTTACTTTACAACACCCAAAAATATAAAAAAGCATAGTCAACCTGCTAGACTTGGCTAAAAGTTAAGGGTAACCCCAATTTGCGCACCCACTGCAGACTGCACCCCGTTGAATTCAGCAGCCTTTATGGAATAACGTGCATGTGATACTGTACTTTATCCTTCAAGCTGCTGAATCAACTTAGTGCAACTGCCTGGGTGCGAAAATTGTGGCTACCCAAAGATAAGCCAGTGAAGCTGAATAACCTATTCCCACCTAACGTATCACTTAATCATGAGTTTTGCCACCTGGGTAGATACCCTTTGCAATACCACATCACACTTGGTGATTAACATAAAACCTCCCTTGCCCTAGTTGGAAATACAAGTATAATATTCCCCACCTGTTACCTATATACAGCTTGACATCTGGAATTCAATAACAGGTTGGAGTATTGAAGTCATGTAATGTGGCTCTCTTGCCCTACAGCATGGCTACATATTGCCTCTGTCTATGGATTGGTTCTCTTGCAATTATATGTTGGAATCAAAATATAACGCCACCTTGCCGCTTATTTTAAGTCTCAGTTTCAAAACACCCATTTAATGCTTAAATTGCAATTTGTTTATTTTTTTTAATGCTTAACTTCACCGGATGACAGTTACTACACAACCGGTTCCAGCAGTGCCCGACATTTCACCATCCTGCTTAAATTCTAAGCCTCAATGTCACCTTGGCTAACTTACCTTTCTTCTATCATGGATGTGTTTTCCACCCAGGATATAATGGCACTATACACTTGCTCCTCGCTCCTCACATTCAACTCATCGCTTGCTATTATTTCTAGGAGTTGCTAACTGGAAGTAGCATGAATTCTTCACTTTCATCACCTACATCAAGTATACAATCTAATGTCTTACTAAAGCCTTACAGATCAATACAAATAAGCCAATCGGCATTGTACCTTCCGGTAATATTTTTAGGACTCCTACCTTCACCCTGTCATATTCATGAAAGCCTTTGGTAATTTCGAAAAATAGTTCAAAGATATGTTTTGGTATTAAAAATACACACATGTTTTAACTATTTCAAATAATTTATGCTATTTCTTATTGACTATCTGGTCTGAATAGTATAAAAACCAAATATTAAAACCATCATCTTGATTTGTCAAAGTCCTAAAATTCTCAAACCTTCCCCCAATGCATCACACATCGGTAATGCCGATTTCGCTTATTGAACAATTGAGTATAAATTGCATTTGTGGAATCCTCTTCCACTCTGTGTTCAGTCTCTGATTCAGCTCTTCCAGGCTTGCGGAAAGAGGTCCACAGGTCCCCCTTTAAAATTCTACACAAAACAGATTATTTTTATTTTTTATTTATTGCCTTATCAACTAACCCCTAAAAGGCGATGGGGGAAAAAAACATATTTTCGGGCCACCCCACCCAGATTTCCCGTTTTGGAAGATTTTTTGTTATCGTTTTTGGCCAACATCATTAAAATCATCCCAATTTTGGCTAATTTTTCTTTTTTTAATGTTTGTAAAATTGTTACTTTTTCCCTTCAAAGATTTGGGGCTATTTTAGGCTAATTTTAACCTCCCAGGGGAAAAAAATCAACCGACCGACCTACTTGAAAGGTTTTCGCACCGCCCCTAAAACCGGGGTTTTTTTGGTCCACCCTGAGGCCAAAAATAGAAAAAATTTGTTACCTGTAGAATTCAAAGGGGTACATATGGAACTCTTGCCAGGCTTGCTGGTAGAACAAAAATCATCCTTTATCAAGGAGACAATACCCCAAAACTAACAGAGGCAAACAGGATACAAAATTTAATTACTTTTAATAGCTTACCTGTAAAAAATTATGTTGAGTGAATTTATCGGCAACTCTCAGTAGATCTCGGCCAAAAACAAAAAACAATGGGCCTGCTTCTGCAAATGCCCTAATACCAAGACGTTCGAGGGGTCTATTGGCGTTTTAGAAACTCACAACACGCCTCTTGAATTTCAGATAACTGCAGCAAACAGCCGCAGCGTAATAGGGTCTGTACAATTGCTCTCTTCAACTTCACAGTCATTTGAGCTGTAAGCAAAGTCTACTAGTTGTTCCATAGCACGTTCATCTATGTCTCGTATTGTCACTTCGGTTTGCCGACTCTCTGCCAGCTCGCCGGTAAACATTGCACGGAAGTATGGACTGCCCCGCCGACAATATGATGCGGTGGGCATATATTTTTGTTTCGTAACAGGACAATGAGACATCACAGAGGTCTCGCTGGTCGGCGAAGGATGTTGATCATTTCTAGAGTTTCCCGGGGATTCTGGTCCGATGTTGTAGACAAATCAGGGCGGTCTGTGGTGGGGTTTCAAACACCTGCTGAGCCCCTGCCATTCTGCTGCCTTCTCATTTATAATTCACTTATCTCAATTGTAGTCTTGTACTTTGCTCGGCAATAAGAACAAAAAGGTATAACATCAATCTCAACATCCTCCTGCTCCGCGGAGTAGCACTAATAGCATTGGTTTCGCTAAATGCCCCGCAGGCACTCATTGGCATATAGTGTGCATTTAAAGCTGCCTGGACATTTATCCTATCCCACATAAAGTATCAACCACTTGGGTACCTGAGAAGAAAATGTCCAGCAGGCACTTTTACAAGCAATCAGGTCCCTGAGGGGTAAATGTAGTGGCCAGAAGTATGGTACTTACGAAAGCTATTCGCCTGCTGAAACATGCCAAATCATTTTTGGGTTATGCAAAGTCCATGTAGGAGGCACTTTTTCAATACTGCATCCACAGTTAGTAGTAGACTTTCAGTCATTCATATGTCCCACTATATTATTTTTAATCCTGTGCATATCGAAAAATAGCGTAAACTTCTGGAAAACGGGCGTACTTCAGTGTAGATTTGTCGATGATCAAACTGTGCTATTATTTTTGTTTGGGTTGATGTCGAAGACAAGAAACGATCTCCTGTTGCCGTACCAGTCCCCGCACCTTATGTGTTACACACACGCACAACACTGTACAGATATTGCGGGTTGGGAATGAGCTTACATCAGTGACTAATGTTCGTGACTTTTCCGCTGTGAGTCCCGAATTTACCGAAGGGTCCGCTAAGCGCATGGTATCATTCCACCATTTTTTTGTAAACAGACATGTGAACCGATGTGATAGCTTACACCGGGATTTAAATAATGCCGATTTCTCTTTGGCAGTAAGGGATCGTTCATAAACTAGTGAACCTTGGTAACAAGCCGTTATTAGTGATCTCGGTAGTGGAGCACATATTTTTTTAGAAATTTCTTAATTTTTGTTGCCTCCTGTCACCCATTTTCCATGTTTAGACTTGTTGGGTCTGACGGATACTACTGCCCCCATCTCAAAGTTGTTGAACGACCAAGGGGCTACAACCAGAGATATGGTACCATATCTCTAGGGTAATGCACAGAGCAATCATAGGCATTCTGCTCTTATTACCATTATTTTTTTTATTTTTTTCATTAATTATTTTAGCTAAGCATTCGAATGCAGTGTGTTGCCCAGCCAGCCCTCATAGTCGACCCCAGTTCCGATAATCGTAACTTGAGGTCTCTACATACACATGATATGGCTGACGTTAACATTGGACTGGACCTCTAGTTACGAGCAGAAGTCATTCACACAAGCATGAAAATAACAAATCCATATGTACTCATGGTACGAGCACTCAAATACACAGTGATTGTGACTTTCCCAGATACTTGTCACAAGTAAGGTAGTTACTTACATGATCTTGAGAAATGCTGTCAAGTATTGCACGCATTTGTTTTACCCGTTTCCCGAGGATTATGCACCAAAATCTGACTTTTCAAGTTCCAGTTTCTCTGTCCAAACTTCCTTGGATTTTATTTTGGTGGCGTAAAACAGCATCAGGTAGGTCAGGACTGAGGTCAGTTGAAGCAGGGACCAAATAATTAGGGAAAGGCCATCGAACAAGACTGAGTAGAGGCATACTGTATGAAATCAGTAGCTCATGATTGCGGTCGTACGTGGCGCTGTGTTATTCACGTTACGTCAAATTCAAAACGTCATACTGCATGAATTCGGACTCGCATCGAAATAACCTCGGTACGGCGCTATCACTTGAAAATCATGTATGGGCATTTTTACACAATTTCACCCGCCCGAAGCCTATGATATACTTCCAGTCCCAGCGAGCGATTGGCATGCGCAATACCGGATTTGGACCCAAGATCAAGTGTTACGCATGCTCATGAGCAGAAATCGCTCGCTGCGACTGGAAGTATGGTTTTGAGTATGTTTACAAAATTGGGTCACACATGTATGACCTTTCACCTGTGTCATGTCACTTGGTCATCCATTTTGGACTTAGTCTGTGGAAGTGAAATTATCGTCCTCTGAAAAGTCCATCAAATTTGCTCTTTTATATTCTTCCTGAAAACTATTTAAAACAATTAAGGGTGGTCTATAGAGAATAACCGATATGATCGGTATTTATGAAATCGGGCCGATTATGACTTTATCGGTATCTGATCGGTATCGGCAAAATTCTCATTTTTTACCGATTTTCTATACCGATTAAATTAATGTCAAAGAGGTCCAATCGAAACTGAAACAATCAATTTATTGTGGGCCGCCAGCTATAGCTGGCAGGACCACTTAGCAATCCGTTGTGCGTGTGTATGTATGTGTGTTTGTATGGATGTGTGTGTCAAAAATTGTTAAGTTTTTTTTAAAATTGACCTCAATTGAAAAGTTTAACTTCAATTGGAACCAAACTTCTGTCATAGGTGCACAATGGGATCCCTCATATGTTGACGAGGTCAAAGGTCACGTGCCAGGGTCAAAGGTCATGGGGCGGCCCACAGCTTATATTCTTTGAATATAGCGAGCGCGAAAGCCGAGAACCGCGAAATTCTAGTTATTTATGTACACAAGTGTGTGTATGTTGTTCCTAACTTACTATTTTGCCGTTTTAGTGGTCTACGTAAATCGATCTGCTACTTTCTGGCAGCTTGAGGCTGTCAAAAACGGCGATGATAACGCCAAAAAATATACACAGAAAAAAATTGGAATTGGAATGAACCGATTTTGAAATGTTAAAATCTGTAATCGGTATAACAGATATTCTATTACCTCTGCTGCCCATTATTGAAAATGCAGCATTCTGATTGGTCAGTTTACTGCCCATTATTCTGCAATAATGGGTCGCGAATATATTTTCTCATATCACGCTGTTTTCGGTAATAGAATAGAAATAAAGGGTTTGCAGTATTATTTATGGGCTCATAATGTATCCTCGGCCTCGTCCATTATTTATTTTTTTCCGACCTCGGACACATTATTCGCCCATAAAAGATACTGCATCACCCTTTTCTTAATTAGGGTGATCGGTTAGACACTAGTTGTCTACCGATGTCTTACAGCCACAAAGTAAGTAACTTTGCTAAGCATGGACTCATTTAGAGAATCAGTAAAGTTCAGTAAAATTGTTTCTACATTGGTCTGAAATTGATTTCTGCATGACTTGAGGGCCAGTAAAATATGTCAAGTTAATAAAAGATAAGGCCACTCGAGTCATGCTCAGCAGGCTGTCTCAAAGAGCATGGAAAAGAGATTTGATAAGGCTCAATCTTGTCAGTCAATTCCCAGTTTCCCGTTTCCCAACTCCGTTCAGAATCTGATATTTCATTATTTTATATTTTTAAACGTTTTTAGTAAATTTGACAGTTGTTATCGTGCTATCTTTCACAGCGGAGATCAATTGTACTTTTGTTGCGTGCTACACTCGGCGCAAATACTCACTGCGATCGGCGCAGGGCGACGCATCTCAAATTTGATTCATACCAAGTTACATTTGCCAATCTGACTCAAAACTCCAAAACATAACAAATGAAACTATTTAATTTGACATCACAGCAGCCGACAGCATCCCGCTGAGCTATTGTTATGAATGTTGTTTGTTCCAATAGAGTCTCTTCAACAGACTTTAGTTGGCGTCTGTGGAAACTTCATATCCAGATTTAATAAGGTTTTAAAACAAAAATATGTGACCGGTTAAAAGTTTTTCTGTTTAGCTGTTTCAGGTGGTATAAAAGGAACCAATTTAGACAAAAAAATTTCTACACGGTCTTCCAATTTTTCATGGGAAATCCACAATAAATGTCAGTGTTTTCAAATGGCAGCAGTGTGTGACCTGACGTTGGGGTAATCCATGCACAGCAGGATGTTGCCGGCTGCTGTGAGTTGACATATTATAACCCTAAAGTTTCCAAAAAATGCAGCAAAACAAAGGACTGTTTACCATTTAAGCATGGTATTCTTGGTGATTCGGTTTGTTGTCAACGACGGCAATAGCGGAATATACCTCCGGAGTGATCTACTCAGGGACAGAAACCCTTTGACGAATGTGCACAATTTCTTGGTTGTAAAAGGGGCGGAGCTATCAATGCACAAGGCGCGTGGTCGGTGACCCAGCAGCAGCAGATCGCCTCGATAGCCAATCAGCGGCAAGTGCGTCTTTTCTGCTGTAATTTGTAAATATGCGGAGAACCCGGAAGTACGCACTTGTCAAAGGGTTCCTGTCTCTGAGTATAGATATCCTCAAGAAAAGGTTCCAAAATTTCAGTTGATTCTGGTATTGCGTTTTGATGTTATGAGCGAATTAGTTGTATCGCGCTGCCATAGGCCACTGCGTTGTAATTTCTGTCCATTTAGAGACAGAAAATACAAAATTAAGAATGAATTTGCATTAGGGGTTCATTCATAGGATTTTGGGTA
>JAMKCH010048127.1:0-15224 GCA_023653785.1 Ophioderma brevispina
TGAGAGCCTGGGCACTTGCACATACTCCCCATTACAATAACAGGGAAACAAAACTTGCTGGTTTTGCTGGTAGACGCAATAACGCATATTGTCGAAGCCTATTCAATACGGTGCTAATATTGAGTTTACCATTACAACGGCGGTTTTTTGGTTTTATATATTGGGAATATAAAAATGGGATTTGAGGGCTCCAAAAATTTCAGGACAAACCAATAAGAAAAATATTGCCCTTCATTGATATCAAAACGATACGAACTTCGGGGAATTCAGGGGGAGGTCCCAAAGACGAATGGCACATGCACCTTTACTGTAATTATTCCAGTCACTTGAGGCTATTCTCATCTTATTTTAAACATGTGAGATCAGGATTTATTAAACACTAAATGTATTCATTATTTCGCCTGTGTAACACCAAGGTCTACTCGATAATAGGTTACTTGTTGCGAAAGATAACTTATTGATGAGCAAAACCTGATATGATTAGTTAATACTTAGAAGTGGAAGCAGATAATCCTATTGACTGGTCATCTAATTATTATTTAATAGGTGGTATGATAGTCCTGTTCAGACGGAGCGTAATCATCGATGATAAACTAAATCGATTAATAAAATTTTAATCCGTTAAATCCGTTACGACGACGTTCCCAAAGGGTTTTACTCATCGACAACCCTTGACAGTTATTAATCAACGAGTATTTGCGAATTGTGATAAGGACCGGAGTTACAGCGAGCTACTACCGGTGACCCGCTGCAGAGCCCAAATACCCCGCGAAACAGAATCATGGCGAAATGGTGGATGAACGTTTTCAAAGTTATAGGCATACTCGCATCCATAACGAAAATGTTTATTCCGATAAAGTATGCGTCTGTTTGCTTGAATTAATGTTAAATTGAAACTGGGTAAAACTTGAAGCTACTGGAACAACACTCGGGACCGGCATTGATTCTTTTCGAAGCTGAGCTGTTCAAAAGCAAGCTAGAGCAGACCTTATACGACGGGGGGCCGGGGGAAGTTTATCCTGGGGTATTTAATAACAGCATGCTGCACCCCTTGGTTTTCTACAATTTACATTTTTGGTGTATGTAACAAACGTTTTTAAAAATCCGTTAAATACAACAAAATTGGTGGCAAGTCACGCCAGAAAAAATGTCAACAAAATCGCCATTTGTTGACTTGTCAAATCCACTGTAATCAATATAAATATTCATTCGATAAACCAATGTTTCTCACGAAATTTCAACCACTTACATCGCGCTTATATGCTGTCGTGCATTATGCCGAGTCTAGCGATTGGCTAAAATATAAATTAGTTACGGATTGTCATTAGTATCAAATTGGGATCATAGTAAGTAATGCTGTCGGTCTATTTGGCCCATGTGCATCGTTCTCACTTGAACAGATGGCAGCCACATTATTATGGTATTTGGTAGTAGGGACCTTTTTAGAGCCGATGGAATGCGACGATGAGAAATCCAGTACAATATTTTCAAGCCCCTCAATGGGAGCTGTAGGCTGCTATCATGAAACGGGTCGGGGATTTTAAGATGTAGGCCTATTTCTGCTTTGTCATATTGTAGGTCAGTGCCACGATTGTATATAAATGTAAATGAAATTTATTTTTTTAACCGCCAGCTTGAGTGTACTACACACATTGTGTAGTACGTCGCTATTATGCTAAAAAAATGGAACCAGGATAGCGACCCAAATAGTCAGGCGAGGTCACGCTAAACTCCGAGCTTGTTGATAAGCCTGTCCACACGAGGCTCACACGGCAGTAAACTATGACGCTCAACGGGGGGTAACGCGCTAACCACGACTAAAACATAAGAAATCTTATGGTTTTAAACTTCGGAGTAGTAAAACTTAAAAAGTTACTCAACCACGCGTGGCGTTCGCTCAACGGGCACTACCTACAAGTTAAACTTCGAAAATTAAAACTACGATGTAAACTTTAAGTTAGAAGCCCCTCGTCCTGCACACCCCTAATATTTAACCAGTTGCAGTTTAAATCATGCTCAATAAACTTGTTATTCTGAAACCATGTAACTTTAAAACTTTAAATCTGTTTTATGTTGTTCATTTTCTTTTTATTTTGAACTGCAATCTGTTGCAATTTTCCCTTATTGTTTAAAGGTGTTTTTTGTTCGGATTTATTGTGTTTCTCCAACTGATACGACAGTCCTGGCATTGCAACATATACGCCCCATCACGTACCATGGGAAACAAACTTTGTTGCGGTTTGATGGTGGGAAAGCATATATGCCTATGCCAGCCCTATTCAATAATGTTGCTAATATTGATGGTTAACGATGAAAACAGTGTAATGTTGTGTTTTTTTATCTTGGGAATGAAATGATTTGAAGCTCCAATTCGGACGACATGAAAAAAACAAAAAAATACGTCCTTGTCATCTGATATCATAATCAATACTACTTTCTGTTCTGGTAAATCAACTGGAGGGTCCCACCTTTAACTCCCTGAATATTCAATAAACGCGACTATTTTTTTTTCCATAAGGTGGGTCCAGAGACCACTTCTTTGTGATACTGCACTTTTCCTCCCAACATTAAACGTGCAATACAGCGTGTTTCTATTAACAGACGGTATTTACTATCCAGATAAAAATTTATCTACTTGATACTGAGAATAAACGGTGCGAAGTTTCTATTGAGCCCGTTTTTTCCGGAAAATACGACCGGCCGTCACGGACGTGATTTTTCCTAGCAAGGGCACCTGCACAAGTCAACCTCGTTGTATTGTGGTCGTGACCTCGCTGAACTGTCAGCTCAAAGAATGGCGGGAAGAGCGAATGTCCTTAGTCTAATGCCAATTTTGAGTTTATCATTAATGAATCTTCTGCAAGAGCCTCATTCACACCTTGTGGATAGGCGAAAAGGATCAGGAGGTATATAACAGAGACGTGCAATCTCGCGCACCAAAAGTAGATGGGCGACGGAGAATCGTGATGTTACAAAATTGTGCAAAAATCCTGTTACTAACGTCAAACATCGGCTGCGGCAAGCTGTCAACGGGGGGTCAATTTCTGTGATCATGTGTCAGTCAATTGTCCTGTCTTTTTTCTCGCCGGTATGTGCACTCTATTGGAATGCCGTGTGTTCTACTGGCGTTAACCGGATAATTTCTCTGGCATTATCCTCTTTGAAAGAAGGATAAATACCAGTGGAAACTTTCACCGGTATAAGCAAGAAAATGCCGTAGGACTGGCTGTTTCTATTGAGGCCAAGTAATCCCTTTTCTGGTTTAAACCGGAAAAATTGGCCCCATAGAAACACAACCCTATTTCAATCATTGGGCCCTCAAACAGACTACCTCGTCAACCTCTTTCCAGGAATCCATCTCCTTTTCAAGCCTTTAATGCCACCACCTAACTTTCACCCTTGCCTAAACTTCACCCTCATATTCATAATTGACATCATTAATCCGTCACTATACAACACCATTATTCAAATCGACGGCTGCACAGCAGTCCACATAGCACACATGACCCAGTTCAATTGTAGCACAATACAAATTTATAACTTGAATAATGATTATGCCCATCACCTTAACAATCACACACAGACATCTCCAATGGCCGTTACAAAACATAATTAGTGATGCCAATTCTGTGCATTTCACATCTTTTTCATCTTGCACATAGAACAATCCAAAATCCATTCACTGTTTATTTTGATGAATCAAGCATAAAAACCTAAGTTTACAGTGTGGAAGTCCTATAAACTGTACATGACTTTCTGCATGTACGCCAATAAGGCATTTTGTCACACCATAGGTGGCCCCTTTTATGAGAAAGTGTTTGTATACTCAAACCAAGAGATATCATGATCCCAGTTTAAATCGTCGCCCACATCCCTACTGTCTTAATCTTGATGAAATGCCGAACAGTATGTGAAATTGCGAAATCTATGCAGTTTTTGAGCTTATTGATCAAAATTTTAATAATCTCACTAAATGATGGTCCCTTTCAAGATTGTAACTTTGTGCCTGTATAGACCATACTTTTAAGTACATAGCAAAATCTCTCAAAAAGTACAAAATTGTCAGATAAACAGTAATGTGAGGTGGGCTACAAACTGCGTAAGAATCCAATGGCTACTTTCATCATTCTACTTGCACTACAACTAAAATCCCTCTTCAAAATTGTCTATTTCAATTGATGGTGTAGTGTAAACATACTTGAGACTCAAAGCCATGCCCATGTGTATATCTCAATTCATATCTGGCAGTAGTGTGCAACAGGCTTTAAAAATGTCAATTTCTCAAGAACAACAGTCCAAAATTTCCTGCCCACTTCCAAGATTGCAAATCCCTTCAATTCTTATGGGTTCTTATTTAAAGGGCCATGGTCTTGATTGCTAATAGCCTCTCCCCAGGGACCCTCAATTTTACACTGGAAGTGGTCAAAGTTGTTGGTCTCAGAAGAAACTACTATTTTCCCCTCATTTACCTTGTGAAAATTTAAGGGCCAAAGGGTGTTTGGTTTTGGATGTTAGGACACAATGGGCTCCATTTTTTGTCGCCCATATAATTTACACGTACTCTATATGGAGATTACAAAATCACGTTTGCAGCTCTCACATCAAACACGGGTTGAAATATCGGCACAAACTGACAGATAGGTTTTTAGGGTAAAGGCCATTTGTAAAGAGACGAGAGTTTCACATCCAGGGCAGGGGTCCTGAAAAATTGAAATACCGATTTTGCCCGATTAAAAGCTTTCCTCATCCAGAAACAAATCCCCATCCTAAAGGATTCAGCTGAAGAAATGTTTTCTTTCCCTTTGGTACCAATTTGTGAATTTCTAATTTCGGATAGGAGCAATACAAAATTCAGGCCTCTGTTTTTATATATTTGAATATTAGGAAACAAAATCACAACGCTTTTTTCTCTCTTTTAAGACTTTCTGTAGCCAATACAAGGTAAGAATCTATTGTGTAAACTATCTATATGAAAATTACGATTATGACAATATTTGGATGCTCAAAATCTCTCATTGCACATTTAAATTTGGGGAAATAATAACTGATGGGTTTTTGGGTGGATCACATGCAAATTTTCTGAACAATACAAAATCCTAATAGCAATAATCACATCCAGAAATTTAATTTAGTGGCAGCGTGCAAATTCCCCAGTATCGCATCGCAAATACGACGCTTTCGAGAATAATGCTGAGCATTTCTGCAAAGACATCGCAAATCCTGCTATTCAATTTTCCCGGGCAATTTTTCGGAAGTCCAGCATCTTTGGAAACAAAAAAAAAAAAAACAAAAGCCAATACAATCCCTACCGAAAAATCATAAAAATATGACTCAAGGTTCACCAAGGCAACAAAATAAATATCAGGAAACCATCCTCATTTTGTTAGGAGGTTCAATGCTCATCTGCATTTTATAAGATAACAACAAATCAACATACTGTCTTCGAACTCCTGTCATAATATCGACAGAATAATCAAAAGTCCCCGTACTACTTTATCCATGTTTAGCCGACATTTATTCTCCTGATACAAGCATAAATCTTTCCGATGTATGTTTCTATGGATGTACCAAAGGCAGAAACATGGCGCCTGATGAAGAACTGTTGTTTTGATTTTGTAAATAGCCCACTATTATATACTGTGTACTTCTGCAGTGTGTATATAGGTTGGCGACTTTTTTTCGGGTTTGAAAAAAATATAAGGTTTCTAACTACTCTACTCACTGCTTTTTCTGCTCAAATGAACGATGTTTTTTGCACAATGGAGTTCCCAAAAATGATTTTTTTGTGATCAACGTCAGAATCGTAAGGCAGTCCGGCATGCTGATAGCATTTTGAAAAATATATCCTCAAACCCCCAAGAGTAACCTACCGAGGCTAATTTGCGTAAATATCGGCAAGTCTGATCAAATGGTAGAAGTGGTGGTTTAAAGAAACAACATCGGGGAAACACACAGTCTTCATAATAATTATTATAAGTTATATTTGCTTTTCATTGACAAATCAGCAAACTTCACAACTAAAGGTGGATAATCACCCCCAGATCAGCCCCTCCTGCTAGCTCATTTTGCGAACTCCCCGACTTTTCAGCATTAGCTCATAATTTTCATCATTAACCCTTGAAGTGAGTTTCACTAGAATGGTACCACATCTCTTGTTGTAGCCCCTCGTGTCAACAACTGTTGAGAGTGGGCCCATCTATTCACAGAACCCACAAAGCTACCGTGTGACATGGGTGACAGGAGACAAACCAAAATTAATAAATTTTCTACAAGAAATATGCTCCACTTACCGATACAACAAGGGACTAATAACGGGCTTGTACCACAGTTTCTAACTCTGTATATCAATATCCCTTACTTGCAAAGAAGAAATCGGCGAAATGTTAAATCCCGTGTCAGCTATTCACATCGATTCCATGTCTGTTAAACCAAATGGTGGCGATATCATGTGCTACGGAAAGGTCCCGGATATTCATTCACATGATTGTAATATCTTCCCAACACGCAATACCGTGTTTGTGCGCGTTTGTAACACAATAAGGCTGCGGGTCCGGTACCGGCAAAGAGACTTGTTTTCTGATCTTCACGCATATACCCAAAACAAAATAATAGCACATTTTGTCATCGACAAATCTACACTGAAACAAAGTAACGCACATTTTCTCCAGAAGTTTTAACGCTATTTTTTTTCCATCTGCAAATGGATTCTAAAATAAATCTAGTGGGACATATGGATGGCTGAAAGTCCGCCTACTACCTGTGGATGCAGTTTGAAACGGAAGTTGGCCGCCGAAATGGGACTTTGCAAAATCCAGAATTTGATGTCATTGTTCAGCGGCTTGAGTACGTTCGTAGTACCATACGTTCGACACTAGTTTCAAGCGTGAGAAAATTCATTCAAAGTTTTTTCCATTCAAAATGATAATTCCAACTCCACTTTGTGTTTAAAAAATATAAAACATACAGATTGCATTTTTACTCCAAATGCCTATCTTAATCATGTTATGGTATTTGCATAGGTTTTTTTTTTTAAATGTAAAGATCCAGAAATCAACGTACGACCCTCCATGATGAAATTAGCACTTCAAAGAGTTAATGTACCCTACTGTAAGCCTTGTATAAATCAATGGGAGCCTGTCAGAAACTTGTAACAATGGTAACTGACAAAGAGCATGATAATTCCCACTTGACCTGAAGTTCACCTCCCATGGCTGTGGCTCACCCCTTGAACTATTCCACTGCTGGGTGTATTGTTAGAAATCAATCTGATGGCTAGACTGGGGTGGTGGAGGGGAGGGGGGGTTGTAAATATTTTTGAATAGTTTATTATTTTATTTATGGGGGGGGTGGCTGGAGAAACAAAGTTACATGTTTGATTTATTATCAATATATTTTAGTGGCAATGATTTTTTCTATTAAAAAAACAGCGAAAAGACAAGTGGTAGTTGTCTTTGGTCTTGTTTGGCAATTTTTAATAAGAAAAACAATATTGGCATTTTTTTTTTTTTTTTACAACTTTAAAAATGTTTCAACTTTCAAGACATAAATTGACTGGAAGCTTTACATTATATGTATACCCTTTTTGTAGTCTACGTTTCCAACTGACATTTTTATTCATGGCAGTGAATCCTGGCAGTATTATAGTAAAGATTTCTATATTGTGAAAATTATGGGCCTTACCTTTACACAAAAAGGTAAAAACGGCTCCGATTGCACCAGAGCGCCATCAAAATAATAACCCTGGGTCCCTTCCCCAACTTCTTGCGTAAACCCTACGTGTATACTAACTCAATGCCTAATGTCCTACATAACAGACCGTTTCATACCATTACAATGTGTATTGGACAAATTGGTCCACTCAGGCATGACAATAGTATGCACGTATGATTTACGACTGAGTACGAACGGACCCCTGGACCCCCGCCGTAAGGACTTCACACATTGCGCTTGTTATGTTGCGCGAATTGACAGAAAATGTTGCGGTCCCATTACTTATTAAAGGTCCCAGAGAGACTGAATTTTTTTGTAAGGCCTGGTTTTTACCAGCCCTGTGTTAATAGGAAAAAAATAGGAAAATATTCAATTGGTGTTTCACTCCTCAACACATCGTACGGGGTCCAAAGTAAAATCTGATATGATTTTTCATATTCTGTTGCCAATTGAATGAATTAAATCATTTTTACTAATTTTGGCCATATACATGATTTTCAAATCAATATCTTAGGATTTTGTGGTTGTCCACTCTGCTTTTCAAACAAGGTTACGCTTATAACAAAAGGTGAACTTTATCAGATCCCAAATACTCTGAATTTGACAAAACTTGGTAAATGTGGGTAGTGGCGCATGCAATTAACCCAGTCTGTGTTTTGTCATTAAGATTGTGCAATTAATGAGGTGCATTTTGCATATTTGCCTGATTGGTTATTACTATAAATGTGAACTCTACAAGATACAAGGTCCAAATTTGACAAACTTAGTATGTGGGTAAAGTGGTGGATTGCAAGTAAATACCATGCACGGGGTTTCCTCCTTCTATTTGTGCAATTACGAAGCTCCACTAAATTTGCATAGTTTCAGTAATGTGTGAAAATCCACATTGCCTCAACCCACAGACCTATTCTAATTCTAGAGGTAGAATGATAAAGCCTGATGGGGTCTAGATGTTAATTATAATAGTAATTAGGCCTACAGGTAATAATTACTTTTTTACCTCAATCTCCAATCTAATTGGGCAGGTTATCTTAATTACGCACCAAACAATTCTTTTGTAAATAATTCAGGATACTTGGAACATGATAATCCTGATTTTTTAATAGGATAGTAGACCTACTACAAGCATTTGGTAGGTTGGTCTTGGGACCACAAATTAATTCCACTGATGTCAAGTTGAAAACCTAAACCTGAACATTGCAGCTTGCTAGTTATTCCCCAGAATCCATGAAGGTCTGAACTGCTGCTGGAGGGGCACTCAAGCAAAGTTTTGTTTTTTTGGGGGGGGGGGCATCGATGCCAAGTGCTTAATTTGTTTTTTGTGTTCTCTAAAGAACTTTTGACTGCAAATTTGAAAACATTACTTACATGTAATTGGTACAGATTGTTCTCATTGTAAATTTAAAAAAAAAGAAGTCTTTATTTGATCACTTTATTGACACTTGTTGCAAATATGTTAATACAAAGAACAATTAGTTTCCAACCGATTTATTAATGGTTACAATTCATGAAAGACACTAAACAATGATAACTTCATTGGATTCAAAATGCCTAATCAAATAAGGAATGCTATGCAAATAAATAATGCATAGCATATTTTGCTATGCAATATTTAAATATTCAAATTGCACGCTAATTAGTGGGGACAAACCCTGATTTAAAACAAACGTGAGTGGCCAGATTCCCTCACACTCAGCACTACTACAGTGTGAGTATTTTGAGTCAAAAATAATTTGCCAATTAAAAAAGAACAGGCAATTCAGCAAGATGTTGAGTTTGACATTTTATTTCTTCTTATTTTTTTAATTCCAAACAATCTCTAATCATAAAAAAACCTTTTTAAATTTTACTTGACCACAACATTTCCTAAGTCATAGAAGTAACATAACAATCTAAATGCCCCAGTCCTCCTCGGACCCGTCCTCGTCTTCAGTCACAATACAACCACCTCTCTCAATTCCTTATTGATTCCATTTGAAGGGACAGCTCCCACGAGCAATTTAGCATATCCATTGGAAAGCCAACTCTGGTCACCAATATATACAATGCAACGCAAGACATCAATGGGCACTTAGCACTTCAATGTTCTCTTAACCTTACTGGGTACAATCCTAAGCCCCCATCATGTTCAATAATGCCTAATTGAGGACAGGCATCCAATCTACAAGTCATTGTGAACATTTTTTGCATAGAGCTCACTTCTTCCTATAGAATTTAAATCAGCACCATCAGAAATTTGACCAAAATTAAAGCTACAATAAAGTCTTCTTTTTTTGAGTTGCAGTCTGTTTCTGTCTGTATATGTGTCATATGGATCGATCCATCATGGCTACACGCAACACCATGATCCCATAAACCTTAATACAATTTGCAGCCCAAAACTTTCTTGTCAATATATTGCTATGGTCTTGCGATAACCAAAATACACATAGTAATAGAAGCAATCGTGATTTCCCTCCCATTCCACTGTACTAAAATTAATAATCCGCCACCCACACTTACATATAACACCATATATACTTCCAAACAGATGGTACACAATTTTACTTGGGTCGACTCATATACTAATATCCCTACTACGACTTCAGTGCATATATTTAAGTACATGCAAACGCCATATTTGCATGGAGGAAAAAAGCCTTGCAGTTTTTTTGGCATACAAATCAACACAAGCTATGAACCTTGATAATTACAGAAAGAACATCGCAAAATGGTATGTCTTATGCACACAGAACAAGACTCCTTGGGGTTAGTCATATAATAGTTCTTATATCTAAGAGGTTTTAATTTACCGCCACAGTGTTGGTTTCACCATATGTTTTTCCTAACGTTTTCCTTTCATGTAAGGACCTATGAAACGTAATAGGCACTATGCTGTACACATGTAGTTCTCGTTTTTCAACCAGTTGAAAACTGGAAAAAATTTTAACCCGCTTTGGTTCACATTACATTGAACATCGATCACTTAAATGAAAATAAATTTCTCCAAACCAATAGCAGAAGGCAGATACAAAAATGTCTCCATAAAATAATTCTGCTATTTTGTGGTTAAGGGCTCACAACTTGTTTAAGGTATCACATCTGAGCTTGGCTAAATTTTTAAATCTGCACTGAAGCAATTTTGTTTGATAAAAATATAGAGATCTTGTAAGAAATTGGTTCAAAAAAGCTGTCAATGTTACCCATGGTCCTACAACCTACTTCAAGTTAACCCCCTGAGGTCTAATGGGCCGATTTGATTGCTTTATAAGACCAAATAACACAATGTATAATCAATCAGAAACATGGTACGAAAACCTTAAATGTTGGTATCAATATATGAATAAAGGTCTATTTTGATTGTTACTCACATGTTATATCCTGATCTATCATTTAATGAGTCCATCAGTAGATATTGTAAGAAAGGTAGTAGACCTCAGGGGGTGAAGGAGAGGATCTGCCAAGTTACCTTGGATCTTGATCCTAATGAAATTGAACACATGAATCCTGACTCAGAGAATGTATGAGTCAATCCTCATGCACCAGTTTGGGAATTTCCCTCAACAGGGGTCATGTTAACCCCACAAAATCCATTCTTAACACACTAAAACCCGGACTTTACACTCATTTTTAGCCACAAGGTGCTAGGTACTTAGGATATGTTTTTTGCTTGATTCTGGATGACTTGTGGTTCTTAAGCTTTTGAAAACATTTTTTATCCCAAGTATACTGACATTTGTTTTGACAGACAGTGATATGCACATTGCCATGCATTGTGGGATTGGATTTCCAAAACACACCCTCTGATCCTGACCGAATAGCAGTGCATCTTAGCATTTTTCCCTAGATTTCATGGGCAACCATTTGTACTATGTTGTAAGACTAACACATATCCTAATGCAATTAGCCCCCCTACAAATGTTCAATTGGGTTAATCCTGACCAAAAAGTGTTTAGTCGGATATTCCTCGACAATTCTCACTTAAAGAAAAGGGGGACGGCCAGATACAGGCCGGGGTCCAACACGAATACATATGCCAATGTATTGTAGTATTACTACAAGTTTTTTGTACGTGTGACCAGCAAATTTCGTCGGCGTATTGTAAATCGTGTCGCAATCTGTCAACGACGAAAATTTCATCGTTGTGTCGCATTTATTGTGATACAATTGTAAAAATTTGCGAACAAGCATGTGTGACCCAATGTCGTCGTTGTATACGAAAAATCCATCAACTAATGACGGCGACCTCCCTTCGCCCAGCCCGCCTTCCCGGAAATAACTTCTCCCTGGCACGAATGAATTGAATCCAGAGAAGATTCCTTATAACATCTTTCTTTCAGTGAATCGATCAGGACGTTTGTTCATTAATTACATTTACTGAACAAATAGTTTACCACAACGCCTGCAAGTGTAATAAATATTCGTGTAAAATTTGCCTCATTCCTGTAATAGGCGTAAACTCGGGGCATAATAAAATCGTTATCTGTAGGCATTTGTGTTGTTTATGTCCCCAGTTTTTTTCCATCGTCCAGAATTGTTTATCCCCTGATGTGAATTTGGCACTGGTCACCAGGCTTGTTCCCACAGGTTCGCACCAGACTTATTCAATAAGCCGAAATATTATAATTAATAGCTAATACGGATTTACCATTCACTGTAGACCTTCATGTTCTAATTTGCCCCCCCCCCCCCAATTAATCCCCCCCCCCCCCCTATTTTAAGCTGAATTTTTAATTTAATAATTTTAATTTTGATCATGCGTCTTAAATAGGCGCGACTAAGGCTGGTATTGACAAACCAACACGAGACGGCTCTTTGCAACTTAATCCTCAACCCGAAGTAAACATTCTCATATGTTATCATACGAATTAACACGGTTGAAAGAACCGTTTCTCTCAATGGAATCGGAGATGGAATATATAAATTTATGAATAAAAAAGGAAAAAATTGATCAATTCGTCCCTTTCAACCGTTTGCATGAATCTGTGTTTGGTAAAGAGGAGCAGGCTTTCCTTTATTTAACAATCGCTTTGATGTTTTTGCAATGGAATGGCCGCCAAACTATCATTGACTATGACCTGATGAACCTCGACTGTTGCCATCGCAACGTGAAATGATTGACACCAGACACAACCTCGTTGACCAAAATTTAAATAAAAGCGACAACCCGATTACAATAAATGATACTTGTGACCGCAGTCGTCTTTGACTTCTTACCATCCTGTCACAATCTGTTATATTACGACAATTTTCCTTGTGTGACCCCGGCCTTAATTATGAAGTTCTATCTGGATGGAATTACCTTGACCCCACTGATAAGTACCATGCATATTAACGAATCCATTTTGATATGAAAGCCTAAAACCTGATTCGTAAGCCCATAGAATACTTTGTAATAAGCTTATGTGGTGGTCAAAACCACAAGCTGGATTTCGCTCATACACCAACCTTTTTAAGCTACACTGTATAATCATATTAGCCAATCTTTTCACAAATTAGTCCCTAAGACACATCGTTCGACTAAAGGTTTCAAAAATTTAGTCTTATAGGAATAATTGGCAGAATATTGAACTAATTCATTTTGTGTCAGATTCACAGGTAATTGGCAATGCTTTTCTTTAGTCCACGCATAATTTTTTCTTCCAGTAAAAATCAGAGGTTCTGGAGACGAGCTATACGATTGGGCATGAACCTTGGAAAGGTTGACTCAAGGTTGAAGGATTGAGGATGGTTCAAATACATTTTGGTTCTCTTCATTTGGATAAAAGATGCCACTCCTCTGTTTAACCGTTCATCTGTAACCGACAAAAATGATCAATTAATTTTGCATTTCAATATTCACGATGTGACAGACCAAGTTCATTATTTTATATTCTTTCAAAGAATTTCAATGTTCCTAGGACTAGAGAAATATCTTTTAAAAAGTGCACCTTTTCCATCTCAGAATAATTGAAGCCGCAGACTCCCTGTATGAATATTACTACACAAAGATTGTTCGTACCAAAAAAAAATGCACAAAATGTTTTTATCTGAAATTTCTGCAGCCCTAAATTTAGCAAAAAAGGGACCGTGTCAATGGTTTACCTAACACATTACCAATACATTTAAAGGCATATTGATTGGGGTTATTTTATCTAACTTTTAGTTTTACTATAGTAGGGACATTTTTCAGTTATTTTGCCCCATCTTCAGATATCCCAGGTCAATCTGATGAAACCCTGGTAGACCAAAAACTTTGCCCAAAAAATTGTTTGTTATGTGGAAAGTTATGATGTGTGAACAAAAATTCAGTTTTATTGGCATCAGTAGGAGTGCAACCACCCCTACCTACATGACTGCCCTTTCAATCTAGAGAGAATAAATACTGTGCAGTACCTGCAACAAGTCAATGCAAGAAGTGCATACTGTACATCAAGGGCAGTATTTAGTCCCTTTCCAAACCTGCACAAAGTACAGAGGCTTAAATCTTGTGACATTCTGCTCTTAAAGGCACTATTATTAATTTGCTAATATCAGAACATCAAAAAAAAATCACCAAAAATCAGATTTTTACATGTTTGTAGCAAGTATAGGTATCCTAACATAACAAACAAGTTTTTAGACCAAAAGCAACCTAATAGGGCCTACAGGTAAAATAAGATTTTTTAGTCATTACTTTCCTAACGGATACTTGTTACTACACGTAACTAGAGATTCATATTTTTGAATACTACTGTTTTCTGCCTTTTCTGTCAATTTCTCAGTTGAAAAAAAAGACTTATTCTACCCTGATTTATCCTTCACTTTTAAGCTATTCCTGCAAATTTCAAATATTTTGACTCATAGAACCAAAAGAACCATACCGGGACACATAGCACATACAACACACACACACAACCCCCTACAGGCCTACACACACCCTTTCACACACAACCACCCCCATCCACACACACCGCTGACACCACCACCTCCCACAAGCACACCAACACACACACAAGGTCAAACATGCAGATCATTACACCCACTCTTAGCTGCAATAACAGATTCAACAAATTTGCACGGATGATTATTGTCCCGAGGGGGATATTACTCTGGGGGTACTTGTGTGCCGCAAATACGGGTCTCATTTTCGGCCTTCTGGTATATGAATGACACTTTTTTCATGCCAATTTTGGTGTAGAAATGGGTCACTTTTTTCAAAATTTTTAAAAATTAGTTGGAAAATTTGCTCAATCTAAAATTGAACTTATCTAAAAATTGTTGGAAAATTAGTCAAATTCCATCAAACTGAAGCCCAAAATGAAAAAATTGTGAATTGTGTTAAATTTGGGCCCAAATTGGCCACTCTGGTATAGCTACAGGTCCCTTTTTCAGCAAAAATTGGTATATGGGTCCTACTTCCAGACTCTCGGAGGCACGTCATAAACTAAACTTAAGACGTACCCCCCCCCCCATTATTTGTTGTGGCCTGTAATATTGGATTCAACCAATGCGGCCCCTGCGTCAAAAAGGTTGGACACCCCTGCCACATCAGCATGTCCCCATAATACCTTTCC
>JAMKCH010048128.1:0-11364 GCA_023653785.1 Ophioderma brevispina
ATTTTCCCCCTCGCGGCCCTATATGGAACCCTCAAGAATGAAATCCTCAAAAATGGTTCATAAGAATCTGAGAACCCCAAAAAGGTTTCTAACAGAACCATAAAAGGTACTATACAGCAGTTAAATAACTCGTTTTGGTTCGTTGAAGAACCTTAATCCTTGTCTTACCAAGCCTTTTTTTTTTTAAACATGGTTTACCAAGGGGGTGGGTGACCGGGCGCGTGGTTACCACCCCTCTTTGGGATTTCGATGCTTATGATTTTGTTACCAGTGGATGGTTATGGTCTTTTTCCTTCCATTGATACCAAAATAAGTACCAACATACCTAGTATGGCGTCACAATGACGTCATAAATCCACGAATCGGCAAAATTGGTATTTTGTAGAGAAATTAGACGAAAATCCAATTTTGCGCATGTGTTTTGGAAAATAAGGTAAAATTATGGAAAATGCCATGTTTTGGAAATGTGTTAAGGGTGTAAATACTCTGGAAGGAAATGAGTACACAATGAAAAATTGAGAGATGTAATTATGATATAGGCCTATATCTTAAAAATAAAATAAAAGGGGCTACTACTCCTAGGGCCAGAGGTCCGAAGGACGACTATCCCTAGGAACCACAATCCCCGGACTATTTCTCTAGGGGGAATATTTGTCACCGGTATATAATTTGTTTAGGTTTTCAAAATGTAAATTTGTTCCCGGGGAGGGGGGGGGGGCACTTTTCAAAGGTGGATATGATGCGTGAACACGGACTTACAAAATGCACCCTAAACGAGTATTTCCACTGACTAAAGAACATACCCTAAACAAATATTGTTGTCAGTCTTTGCTACCATAAACAATTAAGTAGCAATGCATTGCGCCATTAATATAAAAAAATGCAGCCTTTATTGTCTTGATTAGCTTGCTTTACAATATTTTTGATGGTTTTGATCTCTATGCTTAATTTGAGTATTACATAACCTATGTACGTGCATCACAATGTTAGGGTTAAGAAAAGACATACTTTTTTCCGTATTTTGCTGTTTTTGACACCCTAATCAATGTACACGCGTACATCGCCTGTTGGAAAACGGGACCCTTTTTACGCGTTTTCTTGTTCACGCATCATATCCACCTTTGAATACAAGTCCCTCCAGGAATTTGTTAAAAGAACCCACTTCCTATATTGCTTTTGTAAATGGTTGCATTTCATAAGTTGGTCCTAAAAACTATTACATGGTAGAAAATAACAAATATTGTGCCTTTTTTCATTCAACAGAGTACTACATTTAATCAAAACATTCTAGACCATTAAAAGTATACATTTTTGGAAAGCTTATATTACAATGTTGCCAAAACAGCTAAGTACAACCTTGTTATACAGGGTGGGTCAGAAATATACAGGGTGAAACAACAAAAAAGTTAGCATTTTTCTAGTCATGGTGAACTGTGTGGTTTCCTTTTCTGAATGATATGTAGATCAAAATAAATATGGATTCAGAAAGATATTACTTAGGCCCTTCAAACAAGCAAGGAAGAAAGAGTTCGCAATACCTTGTGTTAAATATACAGGGTGGTCAAATTATGCTTATTTTTAAGTGTAAAATACATGTATAAAAGATTTTCACACTACTTTTCAGAGTAAATCTTTTCCTGGTCATTGGTAATGGAAGCAATTGCTTTCTAAACATATATAACCCATACTCTTGTGTACTTTTGATTATACAGGGTGATCAGAAATAAAATTACCCTGTAATTGAGCAAAACTTCTGGTGCTCAAGTGTCTTAATGCTATGGAAGTTGAACCAATAAAATATTAGTAAAACAGTGTAGCCAGAAAGTATATAGTGTAAGCCTCTTCTAAAACCAGCATTCCTTGATAGAATCATATAGGGTGATAAAAATGGAAGGCAATCCTTCTGTATTTCTCACATTTAAAATAGGGTCCTGCACATATACACAGAAAAAAAAAGAATATACACAGATGTATAAAGCATAATTTGTCCTACATGCATTAAACAAATATTCACACTTCTAAAATATTGTCTACAGGTACAAAATAAAGCATTTATTGTGACTGATACGCATGCTGAAAATGAATTTAAATACACAAAAAATGTCATGAAATACATCCACCCTATACAATTTGAACCACCCTGTATATATTATCTATCATATCAAATATTTCTTGTGTTTTAAAACATCGGACCAGTGCAAAATAACCATCTCAAGTGTTGTGTAACACAAGATTAAGACATGTTTTACCAATGTGACACAACTAGATTTAGAAATTATGTCACAAAAAGGCATTTTTTCACCCTGTATAATTTTACTCACCCTGTATAAATGCATGGTGTTTCTTTGCAGAATTTGCATCTTTAGGTATTCACCAATGCTTATGAAAAAGAATTATTTCCTTACTGTAATACTTTTTCAGGTACAAAGGTCAGAAATTTGGTCTATTTTCAGTTTTTTATGTGTAAGTCTATGGGCTGCTCCTCCACCGACTGCTCCTCCACCGACTCCACCCTGACATACTTGGACAATTTAAACATAACTTCGCTATTATCCATTCAAATGAAATGGGACTTGTTGCATTAAAGAAAGAACTAAATTAGCTACAAAATGACACCAATTTTATTGTCATACATTCAGTACTTCCTGAAATATTTTACTTTGAACATAAAATTTGTGGGACAAATGTAATATCTCCACCATATTTGACAGACCAACTTATGAAATGCGACCAAATATAAAGGGTTAGAACCTTTGGAACTCATGAAATCCAAAATTTAGACGTCGCTATTGGTTATACGCGTAAACGCGAAATCTTGACGAAAAATTCTTATTTTTTATAATTAGTAATATAAAGCAATATTTTCGTTATTTCGTATTTCAACTCGTTGGAGCTGAAGAATCTACTGTTAAATGTTATTTCTTATCTTTGGCCTCTAGGGGGGGGCGAGGACGAACAAAGATTAATTACAATAACTGTCGTAGCACTGGACAACAGGTGGTCCCAGAGATATGTGAATATCATTTCCAGCATAAGGATTTAGTTCATATTCTCACCCGGGGGGCTCTGCCATCTTGGAGGTACGCGCATGTAAGGCTGTTTATGTTAAGACCCCAATTTTGAGCATTTCTTTTCTTGTACCGCAAGAATCTATAGATTTGCAAATGTCCACCCCCCCTTCAAGACCACATATTTTTTTAAAATTTTACCAAACTTGAAACTGTCACCCAAAGACCCCTATTTGTGGGAAGATTTTCACTCAATCCCGAATTTTGGTGAATTTTTGCAAAATTTTAAAAAAAAAAAAAAAAAAAAAAAAACCCCCTTATTTTGGGCATTTTTTGGCGGCTCTCACCCAAAGACCCCGGAATTTTTTTAGTTCATCCATTCTGTCACCGAATTCCCAGAGTTTTGAATGCCAGTATAATTTACAATTACACCCATATCCAGTCCATATGTGATTTGCCCCCCCCATCTCTTCATTGACAATTTTCAATTAATACCTGCGATTTTGGGTAGAAGATGAACATGAGCTGGTAACTAAAAGGTTATAAACACGATATACCCTACTCTAAGTTCACACAATAGTGGGTAACATTTGTGAAATTAAATTTCTAGACTTTAATGCTGGGTTAAAGATATAGAGCAAACGCGAATGCGAAAAGGTTTTGTATTGCATTTTGACCCATTTTAATTTTTTTTCGGCCGCTAAACTTCCCTCCTTTTTTTGAGTGTTTTCTTTTTTTTTTTTTTTCAAAAAAAGATTTTCCAATTGAGTAAAATCTAAAATAATAATATTAAGATTATAATAATGCGCCAAAAACCCAATAAATATTGTAAAAATCAATGCGCGCGGTCTTCTGAGACAAACTTGTTTTTTTTCCCTGTAAAATTTATTTTACCCATGTTTTGAGTAAAAGTCACAGCTCTTAATTTTGAGTAAATCTGTTACTCAAAGTTGAGTCAACCTTACTCATTGTTGACTAATCTTAGTCATTGTTGGACAAAATGTACTCAGCTTTGTGTAGGTTTTACTCGACTTTGCCTAAGATTTGACTCAACATTAAGACCTGTGACTTGTTTTACTCAACATTTTTTGGAGTGTTGTTGTTGTTTGTTTTTTCTTATAATGCTCACGTTTGTTATGCAATGAAATACGAAGTAGCTGAATATTTTGAAGCCGAACGAGATGTATACTGCGGTGTATCTGTAAAAAGGCCTATTTTTCTTTCAGAGATTTGGTCCCACCCAAAAACATTTTTTTCCAGGCCATGATCAACTGAAAGATAGGCCGTTTTTCAGATTTAAACCTTTTGATTTTGCATTTTCTTTCTTATCATTTTAGGCTTAGAAAAAGCTGTTTCAAGAAAAAAAAGTCTTTCAAGATTAGTTTTCTACCATGTTGGCCAACATATGCCTTATTCAGATCTGAATGCTATGTTATAATGCTTTTATTTAGATACGAAATAAGATGAAAAGAAAAAAGAAATTACATCACACACCAAAATACATTTTAAAGATGTAACAATTGCAACAATGTTTCTGGTTACAACAGAAATTTTGACAAGCATAATTATGAAAGGTCAACTTCATTTCACCATCATCATCAGCCTTTTTTTGTCTGTCCACTGTTTGGACGAAAGCCTCCACATGTTTCCATGCTGGCTTTCGGCCTACCCTCCACCTGGCCTAGTACGGGTTGGAAGGGACCCTGTTACCTATATTTATGAGTGCAGTGGTAACAGACCCGGGATGGTCCCCTACTCTTTTCGTAAGGCCTGCAATTTTTAAGGTCAGGAAGGACTCCCACTGATACACGGACCAACAGCTTTACCTGACTTTCCGAACCATTAGGCGCCGGGCAACCAATTGCATACACCTGCACATACTACGCAATGGGTGGGAGCGAGGGGAAATTCCATATTCACACTACAGTGATGCTGCATGATTATGCAATCTCCGACCTTATAGGAACTATTTGAGTATTATGACCAGAAAACTTCTGACTCTTGCGGGGGCTCGAACCAGGCGTCGGCTTCGATCGATCTTATAATAGCTCGGCCACCTCGCCCTCTCTCAACTTCATTTAACATATCAAAATTATTGTTTGAAATGTCGGTGAATGAATGTTCAGAAAGGTTAGGGTAACGTATAAAAGGTCTGAATTGGAATGAAATAAAATGTTGCAACGTCATTCGTGTTTGTTATTTATATGGTAATATGGGCCTCTGTTAACATGCTTAGACAAAATGAAGAGAGAAGGAAAATGGGCATTAGACGAATTGGCATTAGACCAAAATCAGTTTTACACAATATGTGATTTAGACCAAGTGGTTCAGTAGACAAAATGACATTAGACTAAATGGTTTGAGGACAATCGGTGATTGGACCAAGTGGTCAGTAGACGAAATGAATTTAGACGAAATGGTTTTATACAATTGGTGATAGACCAAATGGGCAGTATCAGTAGCCGAAATGGCATTAGATAAATGAAATGGTTTTAGACAATCTTTGATGATTAGACCAATGGGTCGTAGGACGAAATGGCATTAGACGAAATGGTGTAGACAACGAGGTGATTATACCAACAGGGCATTATACGAAATGGTATTAGCCGATGTGGTGATTAGACCGAAATGGTATTTAGTTAAATGGTTAAATAGACCAAATGAAATTGAGTATGTGGGTATCAGAGTATGTGATTTAGACAAAATCCGGGATTACACTTATTGGATATTAGACGAAAAATGATTATTCAGACGAAGTGGCAATTCCCCGTTTATCTGACTAATGAAATCAGGCTAGATCTCTTTCGTCACCAGTCCAGAAACCATGAGGGAATCATCTCGATAGTCAGAAACCATTTGAAGAGATTTTGTCACTTAAAGAAAGAACCATTTTTCCAGAGCATGGAACATTATATCACAGACTTCCGGGGAACATCTTTGGCCAATTGACAACGCCTGTGTTTGCAAATAGTAGGGCCTATTTCCGTTTAAACGAGAAGAAAACAATTTAGTTGCAACACCAGTTTAATACTGCTTCCATTATGAGGGACATGTGTTGGCATTTTCTAGGATAATAGTTTCCTGGATTTGTCTAATGATAGAGCACTGAGGACTTCTGTTCTACTTCATTTTTGGCGAAAATTTGATACCTGCTTGCTAATAGAAAAACCAAACCCTTTAAAGCCTTGATTCTGTAAAACACAACAAAAAAAGAATCATAGTGTAATCTCATCCGATCTCATAAGCTGGTCTTTTGGGTCCATCTCCGGCACCCCTTACTTGTACTACAAAGTCAAGTAGGCTTTGCTTTAATGAGTTCAAAAACATGCTTAATACTGATGAAAGCTCTTATCTCTATCATTAAATTATTATAACAGAAATATAAAATATCCCATTCTTTCTAAATTCGCACTCATGAAATCAAAATAATTTTTAGATTTTTGTCACAAAAAGTGGACCTAAATAACACTAATGTATTAAACCATACTGCTTTGCATCTTGTGTTATTTTAAGGTCTACTTACACACTAAATGACATTATGCCTATTCATGAGTGCCTAAATGATAGTGATTAATGCTCTTTTCATCCAAAATATTACCAAAACACCAGGTAGACCCAAAATTAAGCATAGCAAAAGTAGCTGATGAGATTAACCAAAAAGATCAAAGTATTTTGATCATAGTTAATCGAAACGCGTCCTACAATAGCTATCTCTCTGAGTTTCTCAAAAACTCGAGAAACTCCTGTTGTTTTTCCCACATTCTATTTCAAATTGGATTGTTATGGAATTTGTTTAAACTTTAGCAAAAACTTACAAGCCTCTGTACGCAAAGAGGGAACTATTGCTTGTCTAAAACAAATGGACGTTATGTTCCATGAAGACAAGAAATGGCTGTTTTTACCTGCTCTTCCAAAACCGATAGGCCTAGGATAACCGAACACGGGATTGCGTAACTCTATCACCCCCTCTTACCATGGCTAGGTGCAGTGGTATGGAATTATGTTATAAAATTGGATTCTTTAGGTCCAATACCCAAATTATGGTCAAGCTATAACGTTGAAAAAAAAAATTATTGGGGCGCGACGCAGTCGAGCCCAATATTTTTGCCAAACTATAGCGAGACCAATTATTTGGGTATTGGGTGAAAACAAGAATCAATTTCTCTAGTATTGTGTTTGAGAATCTTGTGTCCTATATTACTAGACACATTTCATTTTAACTTTAGCTTGGCCAGTTAATGACTTCATGGCTCTGTTCAAAAATAACAATCCCCCGTCTACACCTCTTCAGATGGCGATTTATCGATGATTGATGTTTTTTTAGCGACCAGTTTGTTAATTATCGTCCGTCTTCGTGGAGACGTCAACAAAAATTGCTTCAACTTCAAGATTTCGCGAGTTGCTCGTGCCTACCAATTACAGAGACTAGAAGGTACAAGCATGAAAAAGTTCATGAGTAAATGTACCATGCCATGGCCATGTAGCTACTATTACTCTAACTATTACTCTCGCAATCTTGCTAGGTAAATAAAAACAAAAAGCGTCCTGGACATGTTGACAGGATCGAGGCAAAAAACATGACATGACCGGAATAGACCAAGTTAACCATCCTACGTCACTATTTGTTGCCTGCGACTCATGCCTGCGAAATCGTTATGGCCCATAGTATTAAACTCTAACAGACAATGGTCCATGTGTGTAACAGTCAGGCCGCCTATTTCAAGAATACCAGGCCCTAACTGGTACAAAACATGCGGTAACTGGTCTATTCATGTGACACGCTACGCACTTCCGTGGTCACATAACTGAGCCTGAATCCTTGGCCCTTACGCGGCTTCGCGTATCACACGGCATTATGCCGATTAGCTCGTATTATTCGACGAACATGGCGGGCGGGCCTCTGACCCTAGGTGAACTTCAGTCTCTAATATACGAACGCCGGTCACCCGAATGAGCAACCGCCATTCTTGAGCGCCATGTTTGCTAGTGCGAAGGGAGGGGCCAGGGACTCAGGCTACTTGAACCTAGGTGACCTTATTGCAAAGTGTGGACCAGAAGCACCGATTTCTAATAAACACTAGATAGCGAACGCCGCTCAAAAGCCGTAACCATCTTTCCCGCAGTGCGTACTTATTTCCATAGCGTGGTGTACCAATCTATTCATATATTCCTGATTTAAATAGCGTGGTTTTTTGTTACCAATGTATCATATATTAAGCATTTGCATAGAACGATTCCAGACCAACAGGTTACGGCGCATGCGGGTACGCGGGCGCGTTGAATGGATGACCATAATGAATATTTATAATTTCAAACACGGTTACGGTGGCCGCCTATTCTTCAACACGGGCGTTTTTAACCGCTATCTAGTGTATAAATAGAAATCTCGTGAAACAGAAGAAACATATATTCAGTGAATGCTGTTCTATTTCTATGAAGTACAGCTCTGGTCCATGGGAAAATATGCAAAAGGCAAACAAAGTTTAAGAGGATCCTAAAAGCAGTTTTATCCCTGGCTTGAAAAGCTATATTGCAAGGGCGAGATCGAATGTCCCTATGTGTGTTGCCGATTACAGTGCCTGGTTTGGTTTAATTCGTTTTCAGGTTTGTTCAAAAGTTTGAAGTCCATTTAAACCGACTTTGGGTTAAAGGAGTAGGGGGTCCTTCATATGTGGATGTCACAAGGTATAGACCACCGGCATGTCCCTTAATACGTCCGTAAAATGGCGGCCAAAGAAAAAGACCCCCTAGCTTATTGAAACAGCGCACAATAGGCAGGCGGTACTTATTTATTCCTCGCTCGGGCAGAAGCGGCTCGGGCTCAACAAAGTAGTTATACATAATATTAAAATTTACTCAACTTTTTAATTTTTTATTATTACTAAACTAAAACTTACTAACCATTCAGTAAATAATTATAATTACATAGTTAATTCATGTATTAGTTTCTAAAGTTTCAAAGTTAAGCAGTTGGTAAAAACAAATCATGATCGGTCTCTGATCTCTGCTGATATGAAAATGTGATTACATTCCGTAAAGATAATGTATTTCCGCCGAACGGTCGTTTTTTATTTTGCTGGGCTTGAAACTTCGGAAGGTATTCAGTGTCAAAACTGGCACATGAACGTACGCTAGTCATTCATGAGTACTAGTCTAGGCCGAGTTCTAGCAGGCGAACGTAGCCCGCAGTGTAGGGCCTAACGAACGAAAATCCCACCACCCTTGTGCCGTCAATTTCGACCGACCTGCACTTATTTTGTTCTGCTGATTCCCTCTACGTTTCTGTAAGATCCTGTTTCATGTGAAATGATTGTTCAGCGGTCAGCTTGACGACTTCACTTCTCACTCAGTCTGAGCTCGTTGGATTGCATGATTACATTCTATTCAGGGGCGTGGTACCATGTAACAAGAAATTTGATTGTTTTAAGTCAAAGCTCCGCCCACCCATTACTGGGCAATAGAGGATAGTGCGTGCAGCAATTACGCGGGTAGCCTGAACGCGACAAACGGCGCGTTTTACTGAGTCTTGCATGCGCGTTGGTAAGCAAATGCAATTTACGTAGCGTGACGATCACCACGCGATGACATTGGTTTTTGGAGTTGACAAACATTGGTTTTCAAGAGGGGTGGAAGTATTAAATGATATAAAAAAGAATGATGTTAGAATATTTTTGACCAAATAAATTAGGTCGATAGAAAGCAAAAATTACAACATTTCTAAATAAGAATGAGATTAAATAAAAGATGAGATTTTGTGTTTTGGCCATATAGATGGTGTCATAATGGATGGGCATCCAATATTTTATCGTGGTGGATCCGGCGCGCCGGCATCCACCATCAAATATGGATGCCCATCCATTATGACACCGAAGCAAGATGTACAAAACAAAAACTCATCTTTTATTCTCTAAATATTTCGTTGCGCGTGTTTACTTCAATAGACTTATACCAGTCCTCCGTTGAGTTATATGAGTAGTTTGCCCGCGTAAAAAGTACACCATCATCCGTTTAGCATAGCGAAAATCTCGGGCGAAAATATATAAATGAATAAATAAATACTAGTAATTCACATATTTAAAAGATACCATTCATTCCGTTATATTTTCACAAGCAAAAAAGAAACCCATTAGGGAAGAATATATAGGACTATAGGGCTAAACTGAATAAATAACTAAAAAGGATACTATTTCAATTCCGTATAAAACGCTCAATCTGAAAAATGTAATTAGAAACCAAGAAATAAATTCATTACAAGAAATAAATCCGTCGGGAAAAAAAAATAGATCGTCTGAATAAATAAAATCCGTCTGAATAAATCGATCCGTTTTCTACTTCTTGCTTTAGCTTCCTTAACCCCCAAAATACCGAGCCCCTCTTTGCTTAAATATATGTCCCCCAAAAAGAAAACCCCTTTTGGTCCTCCGGGACTGGTGAACAGATGAAATTGTGGACTATCGATCACTATATACAACTCCCTTGATAAGTCCGTCTCTATGGAGTTTTAGTGTACAGACGGACGTATTAAGGGAGTTGTATAAGAGCGACGGGTATCTGACCAAATCAACAAGATAATCAGTGAGGGCATACATCAAGACTGTTCTTGGTGTTTGAATCCCGCGCTATATACACTCCCTTGCGTACGTCCGTCTGCATGACACACTAAAATCCATTGAGACGGATTATTAAGGGACATGTAAAATAGAGAGAGAGACTATCCGACATTCTATTACAACTCCTTGGTACGTCCGCTGCCACACTAAAACTCATAGAGACGGGAACTATTAAGGGACATGTAATAGAGAGACTAAAGTAATAAACAAATTAGTAGTAGTAGTAGGGGCCTGCGAGCATGCTCATTATTATTAACTAGCGGTTGCCTCGCGCTCCGCGCGGGCAACCGCTAGCTGATTTGAGGGGAACGGTCACTAAACGGGTTGATCACATCACACGATGCAAAAACTTATCGACATTAGGCCTACAATTTTTCTCAAAGCCTGCAGCCATCTCCTTTATTTGCCTTTTCGCTGTCACAAATTGCACGCTGCACTATGCTCAAGCTGCATCAAATGTGTTAAGTCAAAAACAGCTATCAAGATTTTCCCCCAACATTAAACTATAATGAGCCAGGGAGAAAATTTACTGCCAATGGGCCCGCCAAAGAAAACACCCACTCCCAAAGACCCCTCAGTTGCCTAAGTGGGTGGAGGAAAGGGGCACTAAGTGACGTATCAATCATGAGGGAAAATGGGGGGGGTATGCGAGTAGGCATACACCCTTGAAGACCATTGCGGGCAAAATCGGAAATGTTGAGGCAAAATCAGCGTTTTGGACGTACCCTCTGATCAGCGACATGATA
>JAMKCH010048129.1:0-17694 GCA_023653785.1 Ophioderma brevispina
TCGCTCTCATTTTAATAGGTAAAAGTAACTCTTTCCTTTCTCAACCACCATCGTTGGTAATTCTCTCAATTATAAGTACGGAACCGAGGTGTCACCTCAGATTCATCACTACAAGGATGATCAATCATAATTGTGAACAATTTATGCAAGCCTGCTTGGATAAGGAAGATTGGGCAGTTTTATCATGACGTAGTGAAAAATCCACTACCAGATTGGTCCACGCCTTTGTTACACCAAGGTTGGTTTTTTCAACTCCTTGATTTACGGACTCCAAGAACACGAAAGGTTGAACAAGTTCAAAATGCAGATGTACCTCGACAATACCACATCATATCAACCCTCTACAAACTGCACAGACTTCCACTTAAACAGAGAGGGCAGCCTTTAAGGTTCTGCTTCTCACCTACAAAGCTATCACCATAGAGGAGGAGTGGTAAAATCATGGAGTTATTGTAGTATAGTAGTATAATAACCACATGGTAAAATGGATATGTTCACAACCATGCAGTTACCTCGTGGGTTTTTCGTCTGTACTGTTTTAATTTCAAAGGGGAATTCATAGAAGCACTGGATCTGATCTCATTTGTTGTTGTTGGGGACTCTAACTTCAGAATCCGTCAGCAATAAGCCCTTTTGCAATTCTCACCGCGCGTGTCCGACTTTTTTCCTTGGAAGTGAGGCTACCTGGAAGCTGATCAGGACACTACCTGCGTTGTGGAACAGCACCACAGACAATGGAACATCTCTTGGTCTGTCCACCGTTGCCCTGTATGGGAAAGATCAACCCATGCCAATAAACTTGACTCAGCATTAAATGCCTCCTGCCGGCTTATCACAAGATGTCTTCGTCCAGCACCAACGGAGAACGTATACATTTTAGCAGGAATTGCCCCATCAGACATCCGTCATAGTGTAGCGAGCATGCAAGAGCGTAGCTGCCAAGTATCTAATATGAAGCACCCTATGTCCGGACAGAGACCAGCTGCCAACCGCCTTAAATCCAGAATTTCTTAAGCAATGTCTAGCCTCTTGAATCAGTCGCTAAGGAGCTTAAGAGAGTCGCATTGTGGAAAGAGAGACGTGCTATCAACCAAGTAACATCTATTGGTATTGAACCCGGTGAGCATCTTCCACCTGAACCTGACTCCTCATGGGCTGAATGGCGATGTTTCAACAGATTGAGAACCAGAATCGGCCGATCTAAGGTTTCTTTGCTGAAGTGGGCTACCTGGAAGCATACCAGGATACTACCTGTGGTTGTGGAACAGAACCACAGACAATGGAACAGCTCCCTGCATAAAGGGTCAGACAGTCCTCAATGGAGGAAGCTGGCCAAGTTGTTCACGTTTTTGATGGGTGATCTAGTTCACGAAATGTGAACTTATGAAGTTTGTAAACGTGGGATTTGAAGAGCTTTTAGTCCAGAATATTGCCTTTGCCAGCAAATGCGCTGACAGTCACATCAATTACTGTATATGAATGCATACCTGTCCTGTTTTGAGTTCCAAACTTCATAAACATATTGCAACTAATGTCATTGTTGAAGGCCAGGCTGAGGATCAGTGCAACTGATTCAAACTTGGGTGCAGCATGTATGGTGTGCAGAAAAAGGGGTGTGTCGGTCTCTCTTGCGAGCTTTTTAGAGCTGGTACTTCCTCGAGGCCAAATGCACAAAGCTCAACAAGTGACATCAACATCTCATTTTAGCAGTTTTGTACCTAAAATATTTCCTTCTATGAGTCGCAAATAGTTATGGCGCAATTCCAATGGCGGTCATTTTGTTTATACAAATTAGCATGCTCAAGTTGTCACCTTGAAGTCTTGCATACACACATGATTATAATTATACTTATTACATTTAAGTGTAAGATTCATCCATGTGATACCTTGACCAATGACTGTTAAAGGCAAATTATGCTCAAAATTTACGAAAATGACGGCCATTTTGAATTTCTGCAAATTAGATTTAATTGAAAATGCATGGATTTGAGTACTGGTGGTTGTCCATTGTCAAACACCTCGTGTTTGCATATTTTCACTAAAAGAATTCCTTCTACAAGACAGGATATGGTCGCAACTAATTATGATGAAATTTCAAAGGCGGCCATTTTGTTTATGCAAATTAGCATTCCTAGATTATCACCTTCGAAGTCTTGTATAAAGACATGTTTATAGTTATATTAGTACAAGAGTGTAATTGTAAACTTTAAAAGTGCTTGTTCATCCATGTGATACCTTGAATATTGACTGTTGAAGTTAAATTATGCTAAAAATTTATGAAAATGGCGGCCATTTTGGATTTATACAGATTAGGTTTTAATATAAAATGTATGGATTTCAGTTCTGGTGGTTTTCCATTGCCAAACACTCATGTTAGAATTTATCCCACTAAAAGAATTCCTTCTACAAAGGACACATAATGGCTAAAACTAGGTTATGGAGCCAGCAATTTCAATGGCAGCCATTTTGGTTTATGGCCAAATTAGTGGGTTCATGATGGAACGACCAACCTATCTGTCCTTAGACCTAAACACCTCAAATAGTGAAAAGGGGCGTCCTCATTTAAACTCATCTATGAGGAAATGCGATCTGCGTTTGGAGAGCACACTATGAACAGGCAAAAACAGGAAAGAACCGGTTTTAACCAAGTAATACCGGCTTGGACCCTGCGCAATAAAATTTTGCCAAAATTGCTACAATTACTTTCTACAAACTATATATCTCTGTCAAACGTAGGGAGTATTTTTTGGAGATTCTATTTCTCCCTTGAATGATTGAAAATGTCGTTCTCAGCAGGAAGAAGAAAGATGGATATGCATATTAATGCACAAGTTTTAATGGTAGGGTAATGAGTTCCACATAATAAGAGTGCTCTTATGATGCGGAACAGGAAGCCTATCGTCACGTTCTGTGAAAAATAAACAGTTACCATACCGAAGTCCCTTACCCTGTCATGGTTTGAAACAACTCAGTGGTTGTCTGCTGTTTTGATATGGCTAACCACTTTGGCGGTGCATTTGATACAGTTTCATACCAATCGTTACCAATCTCATCTGGCGTGTTAGAGAATTTGTAGACTTTTCGGAATATGTCAAAGTATAACAACATTAAAAACTATTTGAGATACACGATAGCATGTGTAGGATTTAGTATACAGTATTGAAATAGTGGAACAACACCTTTTATAGGTAGTGCTTATGTACACATGTCCATATGCACCTTGAAAAATTCCCAATTAAAAGGACTTTTTGTTATATTATAATTTGTACCCTATATATGAATAATTAGGGAGAAATTTTACCCGCCCCTTCTTAGTTGCTGCGTGCGTCTGATATCAGGTCAAAGGTCAATGACTGCCTCAGCCAATCGGTCTAAAGCAAAAAATGTGGCGTTCTATTACCCCGTAGACAAGGCATGTATGGCCACAAGCCACAGCCATAGGCGAGTTCCAGAAGACTAAGCTTTTGTTGGGTTCAAAAACTGTTCGACGTCAAGAATTGCAAGACCAACGGAAATCCCACTCCGGAAAACGGGGTTACGAACCTGGGACGATCCGGAAACATACCCTTCACCAGATTGGACATCACGAGCCCTTACCGGTCTGGCCTGTGGCGTTCGATTACGGTCACAGAAAATGCATGGATCGTCGCATTCATCAGCACAACAGATGGTAACGGCCAGAGTCGAGAATCCTATGATGTTCTAGTGAATTGCCTGAACAGTGAGCAGGGCAGCCATTCGAATGACCCAACTAAGTGTACACTCTGCAGAAAAGCACCATACAGGTTTCGGAGCATGGATTGGTTGCCATCCGGGCGGAACGCGTCGGCTTGAAAGGACATCGCACCAGGTCCCATCCCTTTGGAAGTTGGGGGTAGGTTCCTTACAAGCAGATCTAGGCAGCCTGGGGGAAACCACAGCGCCGTGGCCACAATGGCTACAGCAGGACCAGTCCTGAGGGACAAGACACGTCGATGACTTTGGGAATTATGGCAACCTGGAAGCTATGATCAAGCATAGGATCAATCCTGACCGGTCGGCGACATGGCGTCCGTTCGACTGTCATGGGATCCGGGTTCAAAGGTTCCAAGAGTAATATGCCACAATCTGACGATTCTTGTTGAGGCGAACAGATGCAAGTGGTGGACGGTCTCCACCCTCTGGAAGAGTGTGAGGGCAAACTGCAAAGAGGAGCTGCCGACGTCCCTTGACTTTGTGGTTGTGTCTGGGATTAGGGACCTTCCTGGGAGACAGTCCGCAAACCATTGTCCAATCCCAAAACATGGGAGGCGAGCGGCCCCATTTTCCAATCTCGGCACCATCTGGATAGTCGAAGACTTTCCCTGTATACTAGTGAATGGGACGATGACACCCCCTTATTATTCATATTGTACACCCGTCATAGTCACAGCGGATCACAATTACCTTCCCCTGACCAAGGGAAAGCAGTGCCGCAATGCCAGGATGACGGAGAACAAACGCGAGGACTTTCGTGGTGACGAACCAGGGAGGCTGGTCAGCGGCCCTTTCTCCAAAGGATGGGTGGGGATGGTCGTCAGGGTGTTAAACGCATCCATGGTCAGGTTGTTGATAGGTACAGGTAAGCGGATGGGACTCCTTGCTCATTGACTGTTGAAGTTAAGTATATGCTCAAAATTATGAAAAATGGCGGCCCCATTTTGGATTTATACAAGATTAGGTTTTAATATAAAATGTATGGATTTCAGTTCTGGTGGTTTTCCATTGCCAGAAACTTTCATGTTAGAATTTATCCCACTAAAAGAATTCCTTGTAAAAGGCAACATAATGGCTTTCTTAAATTAGTTATGGAGCAATTTCAATGGCAGCCATTTTGTTTCTTGCAAATTAGTGGGCTTCCTGATGGAACCGACCAACCTATCGTCCTAGGACTCCTAAAACACACCTTCCAAATAGTGAAAGGGGGCGTCCTCATTTAAATCATCATGAGGAGGAGGAAATGCGATTTCTGCAGTGCAGAACACATATGACAGGCAAAAAAAACGAGGAAAGGGGGAAAACGGTTTTTAACCAAGAATACCAGGCTTGGACCTTGCGCACTAAAATTTGCAAATTGCTACAATACTTCTACAAACTAAATCTCTGTCCAAACATGTAGGGGTATTTTTGGAGATTATATTTTCTCCCTTGATAATTGAAAAATTCGTTCTCAGCAGAAGAAAGATGGATATGCAATATTAAGCACAAGGGTAGTCATGGTAGGAGTAATTGAGTTCCACATCATAAGAGTGATCTTATGATGCGGGAACAGATCCATCGTCATTCCTGTGAAAAATAACAGTTACCCATACGGAAGTCCGTACCTTTGTCATTTGGTTTGAACACAACTCAGTGGTTGTCGCCTGTTTGTGAGATTGCTACACTTGCGGTGCCGGTGTACAGTCATACCAATCGTACCCAATTCTCAGCTGGCGTGTAGTAGGAATTATGTAGACTTTTCTGAATATGTCAAGTATACAAAATAACAACTATTTGAGAACACGATAGCATGGTGTAGGATTAGTATAAAGTATTGAAAAAGTTGAAAAACCTTATAGTAGATGCTTGAATGTGACCACATGTCCCATATGCAAAAACCTTGAAAAAATTCAATAAAAGGACTTTTTGTAATATATTTGTACCCTATATATGAATTAAATGGAAAAATTTTACCCGCCTTCTAGTTGCTGCGTTGCTGCAGATATTTCAAGGTCAAAGGTCAATGAAGGCTAAGCAATCGAGTTTCGTTCTAGAAGAAAAAATGTGGGTATATACCAGTAGACAAGGCATGTATGGCCAAAAGCCACAGCCAATAGGAAGTTCAGAAGACTAAGCTTTTGGTGGGTTCCAAACTGTTCCGACGTCAAGAATTGCAAGACCAACGGCAAAAACCACTCCGGAACAAGGCTACGACCCTGGGACGGGATCCGTAAAACATACCCTTCACCAGATTGGACATCACGAGCCCTTTTCACGGTCTGGCCTGGGGCTGTTCGATACGGTCACAGAAATTGCATGGATCGCACTCTCTATCAGCACACCATGTATGGTAACGGCAGAGACAGAGTCGAGAATCTATGATGCTCTAGTGACTTTGTCTGAACAGTGAGCATGGCAGCCAATTCAGAATGTCCCACCTCAGTGTACACTCTGAGAAATGCACCAGACAGGTTCGGAGCATGGATGTGCACTGGCGGGACGGAACGCGCGGCGTATGTAAGGACCTCTCACCAGGTCCCCTCCCTTTGGAAGATTGATCTGTTCCTTACAAGCCGATCTAGCCGCCTGGGAAACCACAGCTGCCCGTGGCCACAATGGCTACAGCAGGAACAGTCAATGAGACAGAGCCACTCGATGACTTTGCGGATTTGGCAACCTGGGAAAGCTATGATCAAGCATAGGATCAATCCTGACCGGTCCATTGCCATGGCGTCCCGTTCGACTGCATGGGGGATCCGGGTTCCAGAGTAATATGCCACAATCCGACGATTCTTGATTGAGGGGGGGGGCGAACAGATGCAGTGTGACGGTCCACCTCTGGAAGATGGTGAGGCAAAACTGCAAGAGGAGCTGCCGACGTCCCTCTGACTTGTGGTTGTGTCTGGGATTAGGGACCCCTCCGGGAGGACTGTCTGCAAACCATTGTCCATCCGAAAAGTAGGGCGGCGAATTTCGGCCCCATTTTCAATCTCGCCCCATCTGAATAGTCGACAGATTCCCTGGATTAAGGATGGGGACTGATGACACCCCCTTATTCTCATTAGTCACCACGTCATATTGTCACAGCGGCTCACAATTACTTCCCTGACCACGGGAAGCCAGTGCCGCAATGCCAGATGACGGCGAACAACGCGCAGGACCTTTATGTGGTGACGAACCAGGGAGGCTGGTCAGCGGCCTTCTCCAAAGAGATGGGGTGGGGATGGTGTCAGGGTGTTAAACGCATCCATTGTCAGGGGGTTGTTTGATAGGTACAGGTAGGCTGGATGGGACTCCTTGCCTCATTTGAGTGGAAAAGTCCACCATTGAAGGTCTCAGGTAAACTTCGTCTTCCTGGGGGAGTGAGATGGGGTGTTTACCACTGCCCACAAGATTTTCATCTGGCCAGCTAAAACACATAAATATGAAACCCAATGGCTGCATGCATCTAATCTTCAGACCAATATTTGCTCTCATTTTGGCGTAAAATAATCTGTCACGCCACCCTACATTTGGTAGTGGTAGTCAAGACTCAAAGTTTCGGAGGAAGGGATGTTTGCCACCATTTAATTTTTTTTCACTTCTATCAAAAAATATATATGCTTGATGACTAATACTCCTGGGTCTGTTACAAACCTCATTACCTTTCATAAATGCACGCCAAAAAAACCTAGCATATCACAAATTCCTTATTTTAACTCAAATAGAAATTGGCATATTTTTAGCAGGTATTGCTGAGTGACGTGAATCCGGCCACCCTGTTAGTGGGGACAAAAACCGGATTTAAAAATTTTGGTGTTTAAATAAAAAAAAGTGGGAATTTTTTAATGTAGTTACCCAATGACAAGCATAAAAAATCAACGCAAGTGCTGTATTTGATCGTTTTTCCTATAGGCTAATTGCGTTGTTGACCAAACAAAACTTGTATAGACACCTCATTTGGGCTGTTGAACCCAAATGGTTGAGTGTTATGATCCATGACTATGGCTCATACCTTTGACCTTGACTATCTGATCAAACGCAGCTGCAGAAGGTCGGACAAATTTGTTCATACTATTCACTATAGCCCTACAAGAAAACAAAAAGTCCTTTTATTAGAATTTTTTCAAGTGTTTGAATCGCCATTTGGCCTCTAGTAAATTAAACGCTAAACGTACATGAAATTCAATAATTGCTGTATAGACACAGGATGAATAATTACTTAAAAATGTACAGGGCCCGAAACCTTAAACATGTGGATTTCAACCGTAACTTTCTGCCATAATTGTAATTACCATTTTTTAAACTACATATTTCTGAAAAAAATTAAAGGCAAATTTAGGAAAAATGAAGCAGTATGAACGCTTTGTATACCTTCTCATGCCTCATTCAATGCGAGTTAACAGTAGACAAAATGTTAGTGTAAATGAATAGATAACACACACGTAATGGTCAATGGTGTTCTTCCTAAAAGGGGGGTTTATTGGGCTGGCATGTTAAAAAGTAATCAAATATCAAATTATTCAACAAAATGATAGGGTATCAGAGAAAAACTTTCATGGATCCATAGCATGTGTAACAGATTAACTATTGCACAAAATCAACTTGAAAACATTCTTTATTTTAAATATAATAAAATTTTAAACCAAAATTGAAAAACTGATAACGTATTTGTGATAGTGTTAGGATACCTGAGTTGAATTTATGTGGTTGCGTAGTGAAAAATGTTATCAATGAGTGTGGCGGTGTTATGAGTTATTCTGGTTGGACAATTTATTGGGGAATGTAAGAGTTAGCTCTTCTTATTCTTGAGTATGAGGAGAGCTAAAATGTGTGATCTGGTCTTGAAGTCTAGCCAGGCAGTATTCCATGTCGTAAGAGTTGAATGGGGAAACTGGCGGAGTTTAGCAGCGTGTCGGCAGAAAAGGTCGGCGAGAGCGCAGTCTCTGTCTTCCGAGTTGGTGTGATTCTTGAAAGTGTTAGGCAATAGGTGCTGTTGTCCAGCAGGGCTATTCACTAGTTTGTGCGAGTGATGCTCCCTCCGAAGCGTGCTGCAGGTGCATGCCTGAAAGCACTGGTAGAAATTCAGGTGGAGTGGAGCGGAGGCAGCCAGTTATGGTCCAAGGTCTACGTTGAGTACCGTGTTCCGATCTGTGTGAGAGCTGTTGCACCCATGCTGGGGCGCGAAATTCAGCATGACTGTAGACCAGAGCCAAGGAAGTAGTGGGTTATGGTAGTTGGGCTGTCACCCCATGAAGATCAAGCAAGTCTGCACAGGAGGTATTCTCGAATACACCTTGGCGCATACGGACTCGAGTGCTGCGCGTAAGTACGCTGCCGGTCAAGCGGGGGTTTCACTCCCAAGTAGGTTGATGTAGGATGGTATGGCGAGGCGCTCCATTGAGGTTGATTTGAAGCTGGCGATGGGCCTCTTTAGTGTTGAGGTGGAAGGCAGTCGCGGTGGTCTTGGCTTCACACAGCTCAGTTCCAGGTATTGAGATATGCTGCAAGTAGGGTAATGTCTGTATGAAGTGTGCTTTCTACTTCTGTCCAATGCTGTACGAGTGCGAGGAGGGCAAGATCGTCGGCGTAGCCATATTGTCTAGATGTGTTTGAGGCAGGTATATCGATGATATACAAGTTGAACAGCATAGGAACCAATACAGATCCTTGTGGTACACCGTTCCTCAGATGACGCAGACGACTACTCTGCCCATCACTGGTCTTGAGAATAAAGCAACGGTTTTTTGCAAGCATTGTTACATATGAATGATACAAGGTGACGATCCGGATGCTCCTGAGAAGATTGAGTGTCAGGCCCTGGTGCACATGGCGTCCATATGCGCAGTAAGTCCACCAAGATGACGCTCGCCTTACGGCGCTTGTCAAAAGCTTTCCTCAATATCATTGGTGAGTTCTACAATTGGTGGACAGGGCTCAGGCCATGGCGAAATCCTGCTTGTTCGTCAGGCAGATGGGGTTCGACGACGCGGCTCATCCGGGCCAGCTCACCTTCAAGTAGTTTGAAGGGACACACCGTAGGGATATTGGGCGGTTAGTTCTTCGGGTTGTCGACAGGCTGTTTGGTTTGGGGAGGGCGATGATAGTAGCCTCTCCTCCAGATCTTGGGTAAGGACTGGGTAAGGCACACATGGGTAGAACTTCTGGAGCCAATCTAGACATCGTGGGCCGGCATTGCATCAGGCACTCTGCTGGTATGTTATCAGGGCCCTGGGCCTTCCACTCTTTAGTTGGCTAATAGCCGAGGTAAGCTCATCTAGTGAGAAGGATGTTGAAAGTGACCAGTCCACAACCGGGGGCTCGACGGAGTTGGTGATCTCTTTTTTTGATAGAGCGAGTGTGATCCTTATCACTGTTCTTGAAACCACCATTTGCGAGGAGTTGCCTCAGCAATTGGGTTGGCAGTAACGGGACATTACGATGGTTTGGAAATTCTGTCGGTGAGGCGGTTTATAGTCTTCCAGGCCTTCTGCTGGAGTAGGTGAAGTAGATTCCTTGGACCGTCTCCTCCCAGCGATCACGGCGTTTTAAGTCCAAGCAGTTTGTCACGGTCTGAAGCCTTGGATGAAGCTTCTTCCCCGGGTTCGATTCAGAGTCCTGTACATAGTATCACATTCCTCATCCCAGTATGGGATTCATAAACTGCGACGGCAGCACGTGGAATGGTCTTCTTGGCTATATTAATAAAGAGTTGACACAGTGCTGTGTAGGAATTGTCCAGGTTGGAGGAGGTGGTGTAGGAGGTTGGTACTCTGAATCCACCGGTTCTTGAACTGGTCTCAGTCTGCCTTGCAGAAGTTCCACCTTTTCAATGGCTTTGTTTGTATAGGCTTAGCAAGGCTCTCCTAAGCGATCAGTGACGGTCTTGTGGGACTTAGGAAAACCGGTCGAGAACAGTACGGTTAATGGGGATGGTGTCCACGTTTTGCAAAAGCAGGTCAGGGTTTGTAGACGTATTCCACCTTCGGGAGTTGAAGGTGTTTAGTGCTTGGGGTCGTGCAATAGTTGTACACCGGATTGTGAGTCCCAGTCCTCTAGGGTAGCTCCATGCAGGGTTGGTTTTCCTGTAAGCCCAGGTAATGCTATGACTATTAAAGTCGCCAGCATAAATGCAAGGCTGCACCATTAAGTGGGTAGAGAGTTGCTTGAGCGATGTTAGGGTGCTTGTAGACATTGGTGACATGAACACCTGCAATTTTTTCCATTGGGCTGAATTACTAGCAAAGGTGGCATCCCATGGGTAGCGCCTCTTGGTGTGTGCAGTAGGGAGTAGCCGCGATGTTCAGAATGGAACTGGGTAGCGTGTGTATACTTGGAGGAGAATCGCAGTGACCTTATGCGTATGTGTGAGGCGTTCAATGATGTTTTATCTTTTGCCCCTAGGAGACCTTCCCCATTTAGTTGGAGCACTGAGATGCCATCTGACTTGACATTCGGTGTTGCCTGCCCTAATAAAGGCACGTGTGCCAGCCTAGCATCAGCTATTGTCCTCTGACGGGCATGATTAAAATCAGAGTGTAGGAAAGTAGTGGAACTCCACAATGCTTATTTTAGGAGTTTAATGTCCAACCCTAACCATGTTTAACACCTTACATTCATACATCAATGGAAAGCTTATGTGTTACTTTCAGGAGTAGGCATGGTGTGAAATTGCCAATGTGGGCCGACGAAGGTGGTTTTTTGGGGGCATTTAGCCCCAAAATACATTTTGGACAAAAAAATGATTTGAGATATTGGTATTTTTGACATCTATTACACACCCCATCTATGTAAATAGGTTTCGAACAGTATATTGCGTCCCAGAAGCCCACAATAGCTTCTAAAGTTTGTAAAATATACAGTAAAGTATATAGGCGATTATGGGTTAAATATATGCGTTTTTCTCAAATTCACGTTTTAAAACCTGAAAATAGTTAAACTTTGGCTAAGCATTCAAAACATCATATTTTATTCTCCAAATGAGCTGAAAATATATTAAAAAAGATATCATTGGAATTTCAGATTAGGTATGAGTGGAAACTGCATGTGGCCCCCCCACAAGGTGGTTTTTTGGGGCATTTTAGCCAAAAAACATACATTTTGGCAAAATTATTTTTGAATATTGGTATTTTTGACATCTATTACACACCCCATCTATGTAAAAGTTTCAAACATATATTGCATCCCAGAAGATCACAATAAGCTTCTAAAGTTTGTAAACTATAAAAAGATACAGTAAAAGTATAGGCGATTATTGGGTGAACAATTATAGTTTTTCTCAATTCATGTTTCTAAAAAACCTTGAAAATAGTTGAATATTTTAGTTAGCATTCAAAAAGTTTGCGTTTTATGCTCTAAATTGAGCTAAAAAAATATTTGAGCTACCCAACTCGGCATGCGATTAGGTATGATGTGACCTAGCCAATATGAGCCAAAGGCCAATTTGTGGGTCCTTTTGTCAAAACATACATTTTTTTGGTAAAAAATGATTTTTTGAGAATATTGATATTTTTGACATCTATTATAAACATGCCTCCATATATTTAAGTAGGTTTCAGAACTATGTTGTGTCCCATGACCCGTAAATATACCCAGACCCGAAGATTCTCCCGAATACGAGTGTTGTGTTTTTGTAACCAAAATCTAGGTGCCCCAAAAGTATTATAATGAGCATACGCAATTCATTAACATAGTTTGGGCACCACCGTATTTGGTTGACGTATCGTGGTATTTGGAAAGTCCTTATGATTTTATGAGACACGTTTCGTCAATCACCGTAGGTAGTGAAAACAACAACAACCAACTGATGCCACATTGCTATCTCACGGACTCAATATGCTCTTTTCCTAAGCAAAATTAACAGGGGTTCATCGGGAGACGTTTTGTGCATTAGGGATGCAGGGAATCTTTTAGAAGCCATCGTTTCTTTCAATCGATGGTTTTCGCATAATTATTTGCAGAAAAATCGGCCCGCCCCGATCAGACAATGGAAACACTGGGGAATACAACAATGGAACTATCGCGTGACGCACCAGTTTTTATATGCGTGTGCTTGCGCCTAAACAGTGACGACACGCGCGTGCGTACGCCAGCAAACCACGGGCGCTATGTGTGAGAGAAAACGGTGACGGGCTTGGGCTATTCCATAATACACGCTATTCTCCTCTTGAGTTTAATATTCCGCTCTATGGTTGTGTCCCAGAAGCTCACAATAAACTTCTAAAGTTTACAAAATTATACAGTAAGTATATGCGATAATGAGTGAAAAAATTATACGGTTTTCTCATTAGGTTCTAAAAGCTGAATAATAGTTAAACACTTGAGCACACATCAAAAACATCCATGTTTTATGCTCTAAATTTAGCTGAAATACTTGTTGAAATACCATTGGCATTCAGTTAGGTATTATTGTGGCATGTCAAATTGGGCCAATTAGTCAAAAACATGTTTTCTGGGAACAATATGATTTTTTTGAGATAATGGTCTCTATGTTAGTTAGATTTTAGAAACTATGTCCTACCTCACCAGTTTAAAAAGGCCCCATGTCAATGGGGAAAAGTGGTAAATCCCAATCAGTCTATGAAAATCTAAAGATACATGTATTACATGAAATTAACCGTGATTCTTTGAGGATTTTATGCGATTTTTAGATGAACTTGTGAAATGTCATTCAATTCTCCAAATTCCTCCAAGACTTTTTTATATATTCTCAAGATTAATCAAACCCTATGTGATTTTAAGAAATCCTGTGCAATTTTTAACAAATTTTATTGCGATTTGGATGTTGGTTTGTTGCGATTGTGTATGAAACTGTAGCCAATGTACAGTTTGTGTGCGATTTAACAAATTTATGCGGATTTAGTAGAACCTTAAGTGATTTAACAGAATCTTGTGCGATTTAACACAATTCTGTTCAATTTAAGAAAATATTGGCCGAGTTTACAAATGTTATTGCGTTTGATGACTTTTGTGGATTTAGCAGAAAAACGTGTGTTTTTTACGTTATCTTATAAAGTCTTGTGCGAGTTACAAAATTTTGTATGCTTTTGCAAAATAATGGCCAACCAATAACTTTTATTAAAATGGTGTCAAATTTTGGACATTGTTCCCACTAACCAGACTAGACAATCAACTTGGATAAAAATGCCACAACATACATACATTTATTATGAATAACTGATGGCTGTAACAAAGATATAACAGTGTAAACTTGTCAAAATCTTGGAAGTAGAAATGTTTATAGTGACCTACCTTGTCAGTTGTGTTGTTTCTTGGCAGTACTGTACTTTGTGCATGGAATTTCACATGACTTATTTTGCCCAATATTATCCATGCCGGCACGGTTTGGCTTGCAAAGAACTATGCAAGTCTTCTATAAAAACGTTTAAAAGTTAAGTCAAAGTATCTACGATGTTGGAAGAACCTGGATGAGGAACTTTGTTAACCTAACACACGGGCCCATAAACAGGATTATTTTGGGGCGACTTTGTCAAAAGGGACTTCCCCAAAAATTTTACCTCCTCAAAAAAAAAAAGGGGGGGGGGGGGAAATTTTGCAAAATGGACTTTTTACAAAATTGAAACCCTTTGGGGAGAAAACTAAATATAATGTTGGGGTTAAAAAAACCCTTCATATTCTCGCTCCGGCTCGCAAATCTTTGTTTGTTTCCTTTTTGGCTCTTTTAGGGTTTGCCTTTTAATATTGTCTTTTTTCATATTTTCGTTACTGTTTGTCATATGTCTTTTCAACGATAATTTTGTAGGGAAAAATACATCACATATTTGGGCATGCTTGCAAATCACCTTTTACTAAATTAGAAGATGTCCATTCAATAATGATACTGAGAAAAGGCGCATCATTTTGAATGCAAAGATTCCTTAGAGGCAAAGGTGATGTAAAATCTGCTCTTTAAATGAGTTCGAGATGAATTTCGTTTAAACTGAATGCACCTTTATGAAGATCTTATTCTAAATTAAAAAAAGATATTGTAATTTTTTTAGATTTGGCATTGGTGTTATGTCCGATAATGGGCATTTTCTTTTTCTGAAAATCCAGTTTAAAAACCTGCCCTATTATATATAATCATAAGACACTCCCTGATATAATGGTATAGGAAACCAAATCACAGGACAGCCATACATAAAAAATGCATCAAAATTGGGCTCATTTTAAACACCACTTCATTTATTTGGACTTACTAAGAAAATTTTCACAAAAAAATGCCTCCCTCAGAGAGAGAAAGAGATTACATTAAAAAAAATAAAAGCGATCCCAAATCGATATTAACTAATATTGACAGTCAAATATGGTTTTGCACTGTTTTGCTGTATCCATTTGGCCCGATAATGAACAACTAACTTACATGTAGTTTGTATACATTTTAGTTATTGAATATACAAATCAGTAGTAATGTAATATTTTCTCGCACTAACTGCTTTAGTGAAGAAGTATGTAACATCGTTATAAAAAATACCATTCTTACCATAAAAATCTTTAACAAAAAGGTTTCACCTTACAGGGTCCGGAAGGGGGGGGGGGGTCACTGTCCATTGACATGGGATATCATGCAAGACAAAAAGAAACTGTAAAAAAGGGTATTTTTTTCAAGATTGTGCACGATACACACGTTTTGTATCGTATTCGGTCATTATTCACGTGCAAGTAGTAAGCTATTCAGTACATCCTATGCAGAAACACATGTCATAAAAAGCAATTTGTACCAAGCTATACTTATGCATTGTCTCACATATTGCCAAACTGTAGCAGGTGGGTAGAATTTACCACTTGCCTAATATGGACATTTTGAAAAGGTAACTTCTTTTTCACTATTTTCTTTGGACTTAACACTTAAGTGACCAAGGGGTTTTCACTCACGTGGTGCCCAAGGGGGGGGGGGGTCCATGGGATCCCCACATAAGGAAACCACTTTCCCGAGGGAAATTTATACCACATGTGGAAGGACATAAGACAACCCCAAATCAGCAATAAAATGAGATTTGTTATTTTGGGTGAAATTAGGGGGCAAAACTTGTTTCAAAACACGCGAAAAAATTGGGAAAAAGGGACGGAAAATTAAATTGAGCCTTGTGTTACATCAAACATTTTGAAGAAACTTATTGTATGTTGATAACTATTCTAGAAGACCCAAATATTATATTTAACACAAAACCAGCAGTCAGTTAGTTTTAGGGAATCCAGTATTTTTTACGGGTTGTTGAGCCAAAATACACGTTTTTCCACATATAGTTTTTGTACAGTAACGGTTTTTGCAAACGTACATGAGGAATTGTTGGTTTTCAGCACTAAAAGGGGTTTTAATATTTTTAATGGTTACTAATTAATTGTTTACTTTAATGTATGTGGTGAACTTCTTAAAATCAGGCAAAAAAAATTGGCTTTGGTTCTCGGTTCTTATTCTATTTTTAAAAATATTCTCAAATGACTTCAGTTAGTGGCCCACAAGGGGGGGGGGTCCAGGGACCCCCACTATTATCTCATTTTTTTTCACAATATAAATTTACCAGAAACCAAATCAAAACCAAACTTAACACTTAAAGAGACATGAGGTTCCAGAAAAGAAGCGCCCCCAATTTTCTCGAACCTAGGTTTTGTTACATATGTGAATGCTTACCCAATGTATTAGATCACACCTGAAGTGAATAAGCCGAATAAGCAGTCTTATGTAATAAGATTGATGATTTAGTAGTCTGTCGTGCACGACAGAAAAGTCCAAAGCATGAGTTTCTTGGGGAACTGATTACGATAGTAGGGCAAGTTCAAAACAAGGTTTGCGGCGTTTTTGTGCACTGTTGTCCAATAATAGAGTCTGAGAAGAATACGTCATACGTACGTGGAAAAAATTGTATTGAGCTGATTTTTTCACCAGACAATGCAGGATACATCATATAACGACCCATATCAAAATCCCCATGGAATCCCTTTGGGACAAAAATTTATCAAGATGCCGCCAAAATAGCTGAATTGATATAATAGCATATCTTGGCATCTCAAGTAGATGTATTGATGACTAAATCTAAATTATCCATGTCTTCTTATGTTGAATTCAAAATGGCCGCAGTACACATAATTTGCTTGATCTCAACTTCAGAACAAGGAAAAAGTGGAATAAAGAAACAAGTTTTTCTAATATATTATATATATATATATATTTTATATAGAATATATATCTATATCTATATATATATATATATTATATATATATATATATATATTATATATATATATATATATATATATATCTATATATATATATATATATATATATAGTCAGAGGAGCTGCGTGAGCACTGGATGCAATGTAGAGTCGTAGAAGCGGTTTGGTATGGCTACAAGTGCGGGATGAAGTACAGATTATGGTAAATATTTCGGGTAACAACCCTTCAACGGTACAACCTACAATGCTAAACAACGACAAATTTAAATAGATAAAGACTAGATGCAGTTTCCATAGAAATAAGAGAAATTTATAAAAGGGACAGGTACAAAAGACGGAACCTGATTATGTCATAGGAAGTCTCTTGAGGTGTTTTCACCCCCAAATGTTTTCTCCAAATTTCTGGGATTCATCTTTTATATATCTCTTTCACACTACAGTTTTCCCCTTTTGGTACTTGGTTGAAAACAATAGAAATATATATGGCCTATTGTTTCTATGACCATTTCTGGAAAGACGTACGTGTAGGACTATAATTAACAGCGTTATGGACAGTATACGAAAAATTGGCATTATACTAGAAACTTTTAAGACCATTCTTTCGAATGAGTATTTGAGCGGCGTACTGGTTCTCATGGTGCAGTTTTGGGAAATTGCATTCTGATTAAGTTTAATAACAGTATAACACCCTAGTCATTCTTTCGAATAGGCTAAAAGATGAACTAAAATAACATAATTTGGTAAATTAGAAATTCCCTTTCGGGATTATTGCTTTTAAACAACCCTCCTATATATGCGGGACAGTTGACCGAAGCTTCCTGCAG
>JAMKCH010048130.1:0-11591 GCA_023653785.1 Ophioderma brevispina
ACTGCCCCTAATCGGTTTTAGGTGTGTTATTGTTATGTTTAAATATAATCTTGATATATTCGTCCAATGGTGTCCTAGACTACTATTTGGCAAATTGAAGAGTTTCCATATTTTTTGAATGTGCCAGTGTCCGCTTTAAAGTGGTGCTAACTAATTAACAAAAAAAAACCCAACGGATATCGAGGTTTACTGCAATAAGGCCACCTCGCAATAACTTCTATTTGTCATTGTCGTTCTTGGGAGCGGGTCTTATTTATCGGGGGTGGGGGGGGGATGGGGGATTTCATTCACTTATTTTTCCGGCAAAATTTGACGCGTCCCCCCCCCCCCTCCCCCTCGCTTCTGTTTCAAAAATTTCATTCACTTGCCCCCCCGTTGAATCTGCTGTTTTCCCATTTTAAAAAAGTTCCTACGTTTTCCCCTCTCGCGTTGATGAAATTTTACGTTTTCCCCTCTCTCTTACAAAAAAATTTCCGGGTTCACCCCCCTCAAATCCTCCCCCCCCCCCGCGGTGGCTTATATAATGACCATCCGTATCCCGTATTAATTGTTCATAACCTGACAAATCTAACACCTGGTCGCTACCTTTTGCCCTAAACCTCTATATATCATTGAGATCGATAGACAGAAAAACGATTTACAACTGTAACAAAAATACTGTAAATTTTTGCAGTAAATATTCCTGGCATCATTCTGCCACAAATTACCGTAAAATTTACAGTATACTGTAAATTATTATTACTCAAAAGACTTCAAACATATTATTTAGTGAGTTATTACAGAAGATCGTGAATGTGTGAGAATAAAAAAGCACTTGAGAACATCTAACTTAGTAGGCCTATCCCCATTTTTTACATATTGCCTATACCTGTAAATTTACAGTTTGTTGTAAAATGTATTACATCAAACTGTAACATATACAGATAAATTTGAATGAAAATCTGTAAAAGCTATATTTTTATCGGATTTTTACTTGGCAGAATTTGCTGCCAGTTATTTTCCTGTAAAATTTACAGTATTTTTCCTTCCCTGTATATTTTAGTAACGTAAAGACACTATCAGTTATTTGCCTAATCAGAAAATCGAAAAATCATCAAAAATACGATTTTTGCATGTATGTAACAAGTACAAGGTAATCCTACCATACCCTGCAAATGATAAGACCAAGAGCAGCCTAACTAGGACAAAATCGGAAAATTAAGTCTAACTGTCCGTTCGGACACTTCTACAACACATAATTGACTAGGAATTGTAATCTTGAACACTGCCGTTTTCTTCCTTTTCTGTCATATCTTCGTTGAAAAGGGAACTTATTAGAATTCTACGACTTATCCTTCACTTTGAAGCTATTCTCCTGCAAATTTCAAATATTTTTCAATCACTGATAGTGATCTTTAATGGTTATTGCAAATTTCATAGTAGTGTGTAATTAATGTTGTTACTCATTAAATTTCGAATAAAGTCTTCACTTTTAGATTTTGTCATTATAGGCCTGGAAATTGGACATAACAATTTACAGTATTTTTCCTGTATTTCCAAATTACAGCCAATATGTCGGTTTTTACGGGTTTTTTACAGTATTTTTCCTGTAATTGCACTGTAAATTTTTTACAGAGCAGTGTAGTATTATTGTAAATGAGGTTTTACGAATGCATTCGCCGTGTAACACCCTTATTGACAAATTAGAATCTGTAGTCATACCTTTCTGAATTGTTTTTGTATTACGCGGGCTCTAAATGACGACATTTTCCATGATGCACTGCGTAATTTTGTTGGACTTATCTAGCTTTATAATAAAACTGAGCAAAACGTTGTGGTGGTGGCTGCCTTTTGCACGGATGCTTTAATATCTTAATACGGTCATGCCGGGCGAGTGTATAGGATAGGCGACAAGCTCTCACTAGCATAAGATATATTTAACAGCTTGTCGTAGCTATCCGATCAAAATGTATATCGCTTTATAAAAGCTTATATCGATTAAAGAATCATGTCCTCCAATCATCCCTCTCTATGTCGTGTATTGGATAAGAGTATCGAATTTATAATGTGATGTTACACTTCGACTCCAATCGTACCTCTTTAAAATAAATGTATTTCAATATTATTTTTGAGTAAAGAGAAACATAGATATCTAAGTTGTTGTGCCGAAACAACCCGGAGTACGAAATACCCGGGTGCGAAGTTCCCTCCTCTCAGACCTGCCGATTATCGAGGCATTCGGCAAAGGAGAAGTAGTGGGACAATAACGCTTAACGCTGTTAATGTGTAGAGCACGTGTTTACGCATTATATTCATGATTTTATTGACTACTACAAGGAAACCATTAAATCCGGCTTTTGGCTTTAGGAACAGCATGTATGTAATAGTAGACCCATAGTGGGTTTGTGATTTATTTTTTCTGATGGAGAGGGGGGGCGCAATGTTCAAATTTATTATTCAGTAAACCAGGCACTATCTGCACATCACCGTAAATCATAATGATTATGTACCCTAATTTTGTGGTGGTGTGATGGGTTGTAATATGCGTCAGTGGGCTATGCATTATTAACTATTTAACAAAAAAACATTTTTAAAATGCAATTTTCAAAGACATCTTTCATTTCTCCGGGCCCCCTCGTAAATGTATTGAACGGGCTTAAAATTGTTAAGTTTAAGCTAATCTTAGCCTATCGTTCGAGCTGAGTCAACTGAACACTTATTCGTGTCATCCTGTGTCCGTATAGCCAATTGACAAAGCTTAGTTACATCCAACATGCGCACGCTGCAATTCGCTGATGTAGAGCAAGTTCTTAGGATCCACGCCACAAAGGGCGTTGGAAGTACTCTAAGTCACTGTATAACGACCAAACGAACTAACTTATTTACAAGAGGTTAACACGTTTAACTGTATCACGTAACTGGCAATGAGTGAATGGAACCGAGCTAAACATAGCCCGTCACCCACAGGATGGGCAATACACACCTCTGCGTACCACTTTTCTTTTCTTCCCTTCAAAAAGGTTGGAGAAAAAGGCATATCACATAATATAAGAGTCTTATGCTCATCTACAAAAAACACTAGAGTCATTGCTCAAAGTCACAAAATGACAAGAGTCACTGCTCAAAGTCACAAAATGAATGGCAAAAGTACGCTAGTCCCGTTTCCAAAGGACAAGGTTATCAAAAACTTAAGGCCTTCACAGGGGTAGAACTGACCCTCCAGCCTTTTGGGGATTATTCTGCCCCTTAATTAATAAATCAAGCTGCTGGGAACACAACTAATCCAAAGCAAAAATCTTCAAGGTGCTTAGGAAGTTTACGGCTGACGTCCCCCAGAACGTCTTGGCAAGCTATGAGGTGCTGTCTCTAGGTTTACACTATTCATAGGTTGCAGACAGGATCAAGATTACTAGCTCTTAACTGTTGACTGAGCTCCACCTGCTGGCTTTCTGGTTCTTGGGTAGTACTAGTAACTGGGAATCTTCTGTATAACTGCTGGTAAAATAGTTCAAGATGGAAGCGCGGTGGAGTCGGGGCTTTTGCATGGCTCAACCATAGTAATGTCCTCACTGTCTGTTTCAACTGATGCTGGGATACCAAACGTCTGATTGGGTTGTTGCTCAAGTAACTTGGGACCTATAAAGCGTTCTGATTTTTGCATACATAGTATTTCTCAACTGAGATCCAACAACCTTGCGAACAACGTTTACACCACATGTCCTCGACGGATGTGACCAAATATCGTTTCCTCCTGGCACTTATATGTCGCGGTCTGAATACAGGTACACTAGGTCACCGACTTCGCACTTGAGTGGGTGGGCAACTGATCCTAAGGGTGCCTTTGACTTTCACTATGGGGGTGGTTTGCTGATCGCATCTGATGTTGGGACCTGGATCATCTGGTGGTCAGATACGGTATTTGCTGGTTTGTGAACGATCCCGTTGAGACCACATCTCACGTGACGAGAGGAACCGCGTGAACCTAATAATACGAGAATTTTAACATGCTGTGGGCGAGTGAGAGCGTGAGAGGGGATACAAGGGCGGAACATTTCATCCTCTAATTCGCTAACGCCGTCCCTGCTATGGGTTCGTGTTACATTCTTACGCGTCCCACTCATGGCTATCGATATGCCTGAGGACTCGTCCAGCGACAAGGCGTTAAAACCAGTGCGGGATCATACGAATGACAAGGCCGTGCCCATCCTGTGGACGCTAATTTCTATGCAGAGGCGGATCAAGGCATGCACAAAGCTTGCATGCTGTTTCGTTATCCACAAGGCCGACGTGGTGACTGACTGGTGTTTTCCCGCAGAATAAGGATCAACTGGCGGTTACGCTTAAGGACATCCTGCTGAAAATGAGACTCCAACATCTTCAGGGGATCTCCATGTGGACTGCTTGATCAAGTGTGGTGGTGTGTTCGAAGGGATCCAGTGATGACAGTTGGATGTCACCTGCTCAATAACTTGTCCATGTCCCAGGCTAGAACAATCGGGCGGTCATAGAACTTATCTGGTGACGACTGGGATGGTCCTAACTGAATGTGCAGGGCAGTAATGAGGCCATTCAGAACTTGGCGAGGAACAATAAACACTCGCGTGTTGGGGAAAGTGGCTGGTCATGGCGGACGACCAACAGACATCCTTGGCAGATGAAGCAACTTGTAGGTACGTTTCACACACATCTTTGACATTAGGGTCTTTCCTTTGATGGCCGTGTGCCTGACCGTGGCATGGGTTCTACGTCGTCAGAACATTCCACGAATGGATGACCAGCAGCTCTGCTGGTTGAACGGGATCTTATGTGATTGCCTGAGATGACGTCTTGAGCAGAAATGCGTAGGACCGTAGACCCTCTTATGTTTAACAAAGCTGCAAATCTCGGCAGGTTGGTCTGGCAATCAGGAGCATTGCTGCTGTCGAAATCAATGGAATGTTTGCTTATCCAGAGACATGACGAATTGTCACTGATAACGGGCTAACTGTGGACAAAAAATGTGGACAACCGAGGACCTGGCGGAAAATTCTCCAACGCAAAGCTTTCTCAAAGGCCTGCCACACATGGCCTTAACTATCAGTAAGGTTCCAAGCATGGTGTTTGATTGACTCATGAAGGACTGAAGTGCTTGGTAGATGCAGAAATCGACAAGGCTTCAACTTCAAATGGTAGCCAGGTGGGTTGGGCCGTCCACGCAACTTGGCACTGAAGAATCCATCAAGGTGTGGTCTGCCATTGCGGGTTATATACAAAGCTGAACCAATATACTGTTCTTCTTGACAGAGCCATCAGTAACAATCCAAAGTGGTCCATCTGGCTCTGGGCGTGGAAGTGTGATAGTACGTGGTGTGGTTTAGGGCATGCTGCGCAATCTTAAGGCATAGAGAGGTCATCAGACCATTGATTTGTCTTGTGGTCGGCGGCCTGCTACCACATCATCTAATGGGGCCAAAGTCTAGCACAATCATGAATTACGCGAGCCAAGAGTTTGAATGCACCAATGAACGTTCTCATTCCACCGACCTTTTCTGTGGGTGCACAATGGACAGCGTAGCCACACGGTGTGAACTGGCCTGAAGAGTTCCATTGGACCATATCCAGCCTACGATGAATACTCTTGGTTGACAAATACCGTTCTGGATGCATAAAGACTGCAGATGACAATTTGTACGAGGAATGCAGAAACTAATCTCCAATTATCAGCAACTCATCAGGGTGTCCCACCAGCAGTACAAATCATCAGCAAGCTTTGCAACCACACCCTTCTCAGGAGTATCACCGAGAACACGCACATTTAGCTCTTCAAGTGCCGCTTTCCGAAACCATGGCAATACCATTGCGGTATCTTGTGTATACACGGACGCCACGAGATGGAGTAGCTACACCACAAGTATTTTTCATAGACTGCGAGAGAGGGGAATCGGTAGACGGCACTGGTGAGGTCCAGATTTGCTATAAGGTATACACTTGGCAATCTTACGTAAGGTAGAATCCACATCAGGCATTAGTGAAGGCTGGGGTTTGCCGTACCTGCCGACACACAGCGAATGGCAGTAACTAAACAAAAACCGCCACTGGGCTTCTTGACCAAGAAATGAGGGGTTGAGGTACTTAACTGCAATATCCGAACATCTTCTGGCGGTGCAAAACCCCAAGATGTTTCAAGCCATCAAACTTGGTTCAGTTCCTGTAGTTTATCATGGGCATACTGGGGAATCGCCTTTGCTTTGTGGTGGCTGGACTGGGCCCATATTAACAACCAGCTTGCAAGGGACCGGCAGCGCCATTGTATCCATGGAATGTAGGGTCAAAAACTTCATCAAATTCTTCATGGAGAGCACAAAATTTGAGGATTTTACGTCCGGGCTCAGCGTGTGATCTGGATCCAGAGAGACCCTAGCAGAGTGTACTTTTGGGATGAGAGGCTTGGTGGGCAGTGTCTTGATTCCTGCGTGGGAGTTCCGTGTCTTTAGGGCATGGTTGAGGTAAGTACACTGCACGGACTTGCCCAAACTGCTCGTGTTGCCTAAGGACGAGTGGCTCGCTGCTGTCTGTTCTTGGGGATGCGGACTTTTGCCAGCAACACTCTGAATGAGACTTGGACAGGGCATAGCTGGTCTGATCGGACGGCTTGGCACACTAGCAATCACCACGTGGTTCTAAAGCAAAGTGGAGTTCCGCACTCTGCTACATCTTCCAGGACGATCCACTTCAATGTATTTCGCCAGGCCATACAGTAGTTCTGTGCGATGGTGCAAACGCAGAACATGAGCTTGACGTACGGTGTGGTGCTTTTCAGAACCTTCTGTTGATCCATACGTGAATGTGCCATCACTCAACTTGATCTGCTGATTTGCAGGACGAAAACTGCGACAAACATCGTTCAGCTTCATAAATGGGATTCCTCCACGTACTGGAACATCAAGGCTTTCTAAACCACCAGACCACGAAAATGAATTTGTGGGGCCGTACGCGAGAAGTGCAGCGATGTTTCTCAACCACATCAAAAGGGGACTGACCATCGTCCTGTTGGGCATACTGGGTGCTCTTGCGAAGTTTGACGCCTAGGGATCGAACTGTAGATTCGCGGATGAAGATTTTCCTGTGGCTCCACATCAATCGTTAGACGCACTGAATGATGGTCACAGAAGGTGACCAAATAAGGAGACATACCAGCCTGAACACGTAGGGCATTTGATGGCTCTGACACCTGGAATCATCCATTTTCTCGTCGATGAAGGGCCCAAGTCATATTTGTTGAGTCGTCATCTTATGCATCAAGGATTTGGACACTTGACAGCTCTCGCGATATACTTGCGGTCCCCCTTGCTCTGGAAGGTGGGGACATTCGCTAAGGATGGTTGAAATCCCCACGTCCCACCTGCTTGTACAAGGGACACGACTTTGTAGGTCGTTAGTGCTGATTCTCGCTTGTGTGAGGCCTTTTGCGGCACTCTTGCGGGGGAATTGTGGGCGTTGTGTGACGGTTCGCATAGCTCGAGCATCTTCAGAGGGGTGAAGCTCCTCTAGTAGTGCTCGAGGGCCTGGGATCTTTCTGTTGATGGAAGCAAGCGTGCGTGACCGAAGTTCAGTACCGTACGTTGCTTGACGAGGTCGCTATGGTCAGACAAGCCATGTCATGACGGACAAAGTTCTCGAGTGAGGGGAGTAGCTCTTCGTCTTGTAATGGCTTGACCATGATGTGTGATTCCACCACCCTGGCAGAGGGGATTATCTTCAACAAATGCCGTGATGCGCTGATAAAGATCCTCAGTTCGTTCATCAGCATGATGCGTAATTGCTAGCAAAATCAAGACATAGATTCTTCTTTACTTTCAGCTGAGATGCTGGAACGATTCCCGGCCTGCCGCTAACGACGGCCACAAAGGTAGTTGGAAGTACTCTAAGTCACTCGATAACGACCAAACACTATTATTTAACAAGAGGATAACCCTTACTGTATCAATGGTGAAACTGGCAATGATGAATGAACGCAATCACTAACATATCCCGTCCCCAACAGGATGGTCAATAACAACAACTGTCGCATGGTTAATGTGTTCACAGCCTTGGCTCATCCGCTCTTCCGAATTATGAATATGCATAAGGACTTGTTGTTGTTATCATGGTGATCAGTGGCTCGAACAAAGTTAGCGTGAGCCAAATTACCTGGCAACGGTCTTATTCTAACGTGCTGTACATCAGCGAATAGAAAGAATCCCTCTGTGCCACAATTGGTCTATAACCCATCGTTTCGGCATTAACCTTGCCGTACCGGCAGAGTAATCACTTAACCTGCATTTTCGGAGAATATTTGCCGAACCCCGGGCGTTTCGACAGATACCCCTGCCGTTACGGCAAGGTCATCTGGCGAACACCGGTTTTCGGCAAGCCCGGTTATTTCGGCGCAGCACGTCGTAAGTGTTTAAATACGCGTGTACAATAAGGAAATACCAATACCATCACTATCATACGGTAAAAACAATTTCGCGCGTGAGCTGGCAGACCATACCATCTCGATACAAAAGGTTTGAGTGAATTCAATCAATAACAGCAACCTTTTTGAGGGCGCCCCCAATTTCAAAATTTGTGATATTTGTGCCAGTTATGTTGGTAATGTCTAGGAAACTACCCTGCGAACGAGAATGCTAAAATGCGTATTTATCATAATAAGCAATTTTTGTAATTAGAATTGGGAATCCAGATGTACTTAACGAACGCAGCGCTGTTTTCATTGGAAAGCCTTTCCAGCAGCCGTTGAATTATTATCGAGATCTTCCGAATTAATTATTCTAATTACAAATCCTTCGTTTGTGACAGATAGAAATTTTCGAGCTTAAACCATTCACAGGTAATAGTTTGCTAGCCGTTAAATGCAACGTGTAAAAATCTCAAAAATATTTTGAAAAATTGGGGCGCTCTTAAAAAATGGTGGCTATTATTTCCGATCTGTTGACAGCTTGAGGGGGAGCTTCACGATTCACACCATGAAGGTACTTCCTTTTTGGCGGATTGTTTCCTACCTTGTGATGTTAAAAAAGTTACTAGAAAAGGTACTCTATACTTAATTTACTTACTGGGGATTACTCAAATGGAAGTTGCTTCTCAGCTCCACATTCCGCTTTAGCACGCTAGTAACTTACCTCTAAGTTGGCGAGAAGTACTAACGATGTAGGCTTACTAGAAGCTCTATTAGACTAATCATTTACCGTACACCCGGGGCGACGTACACTGGTCTACATGTAAATATTATTTCAGACTTATCGGTCCTCGATGATGAGTTTCAAGGACTCAGATGGTAAGGCATATTTTTTATTCTCACTAAAATGACTAGTTTGTCAAAATAGATCTGAGACGAAAAGAATAGAAAAGTATAGCGAATATGTAAATATGAGCTAAGATGTAAACCAATGTATTATTATCCTCTTATTCCACTAAAATGACTAAGTTTGTAAACAGATTTAAAACGAGAAGAACTAGAAAATATACGTACCATAAAACCTCATAGAACAGCGCACACTGTACAAATGACTCACTGTAGTCGCCATTTTCAGAATAAACTTTATGCTTGTTAACTGACCCATTCGTATGGTGAATGAACTTGGAGGCTGTCAGAACAAAGTTTCAACAAGAGTGCTTTCTTGCATAGCCCGTAGCGCCAGCTACGCAAGAGGCGCTCTTGTATAGGCTATATAGGTTGCTACGGGCTCAAAGTCTGACCATTCGTATTATATTCGCAAAACAATATTTAACAATGAAGTCATTTTGTGCTGGTGAGAGTCTATAATGTTTATAAAATGGTACCATAGACCATGTCCAATCTGGAATTTCGCAGCCAAAGACGGGCAATTGTATACCTAACGTACACAAACACACAGGAGTTTCAGTTAAGAAAACGGTGGTCCTTTATTGATGTTGATTATTGCACTCTCAATGATTTGCTGTGACTCTTACCCAAAACAATACCAAAGTCTGAAGCGCCGTTTGTAAGATTTGAATTACATGTGTGTGCGGAGGTGTGTCCGTGTGTGTGTATGTGGTTGTTTTGTGTGTATAATATCGATATTTAAATTATAATTTGTGTGTGTGGTGTGTGTGTGTATAACATTGTGCGTATATTATTGCTTGCGCACACAAAAATTTAAGACATAAACGCCATAATTTTACAACCAGCTCCTTGATATGCAACCGCAAACAAATGTAATATCAATGCAACGATCAACAGCTACACACCCGGCTGTGTACGAATACTCCTAATGCAAACACACATCACCAAACCAACACACAACAGGCGTAAGGAAACCCCGCTTCGGCGCTAGTACGTATTCCACCCCATCAAAACCAACAAAGCGGACACACACACACATGAGACGGACACAACGCAACAATCTTGAGGCACACAAATATTCTGTGTAACAACACCACCCAAACCAACACACAACAAACGTAATGAAACCCCGCGTGGGCTATAATATTCCAGCGATCAAAACCACAAAGCTGATACACCCACACGTCTGAACCGACGCAAACAAAGTGAATGCACAAACAAATTGAATACACCACAAAGATGTTAATTTTAGCCTAGGTACAAGGTAAAAATGAATATTCACTTTTATATTAATCTGTAAACCCCTAGGTAGAAGGGACGCGGTACGAAAAAAATGCTTTAAACTACAAGCTGTTACTTAACCCTGAAGCAAACGCAAATACGCATGCGCGAAACCGTGAATTTTAAGATCCCGGAAGTTGATGTTTGGAAGTTGGAACGTAAACAAAGCGATAAAGTTTCTGCTGGCTAAGCCGAAAATATCGCAAAGTATTATTGTTGGATCACTATGGAACGGAAGGGTGAAAATACAAACTGTTCAAAGCCATTTTGTGGAATTCGGGCTTCAACAAGTAACAATTATGCTAATATTGTTACTTAACCTGCAACCTCGTGCAACAGGTAGCCTGCCGAAAGTTTTCTGGATCAAAATTTGATGATGGCCGCGGCCGATTCTGCCAGGCCATTGTAATTTCACACGCTGCGCTAATACGTGTAGATATGTAACTTGCTTGTCATACTGAACCGGCGACGAAACCTATACTGGCCCTGCTCTATCACTGCTGAGATGATTGATAACTGATTGTCGCGGGCATTCTGGGACATATCAAAAAGCCCAGTTTTAGTTGGTTGGCCACCTGGGGTTGGCTAGCGTGTTTCAAGTTTGAAACATTTTGAAGGCAAGCGCCGGCACATGATTAGCTTTGTTTAGTCCAGAGAACTAAATTAGCTTAGCCACATCAACTTCAAGTTTAAAAAAAAAAACTTTTAAGTTTAAAAGCTCCTAGTAGGTTCTCTTCAGTCGATTGGAACTTCATGTGCTGTAGTAACCATGTAATACACCCCCCAGTTTACAACAGGAGAATAGTCCAATCTTGAGTCTATTTGCAATAACTATCAACAGGGAACCCGGCTGTCTTGGATTTAAACCCACTGTGCTAGCATGCACTAAGTAAAAACTGAACCAGCTCAGGAGGTAAATAACAATGAAAGTGGGTGGGCCATAGGTTGGCCCGCGCCATAATTCAGTCTGCCCAACGCCCAAACGACCCACCCGTTTTAATTA
>JAMKCH010048131.1:0-11416 GCA_023653785.1 Ophioderma brevispina
CCCCAAAATGTCAAAAAATCAAATGGTAAAATCCTGAAATGTATCTTTTTCTTGTTGTGCTATACGAGCTTTAATGAATTGAAACACCCTTGGGAGTGTGAGAACAGATTGGCAAAACCATGTGTTAAAAAAAACCTGCACTGGTATTGAATCAGCTTATACATGTAACTCATTTAAAAAACAACCACAACAACACCTTTAAAGGTGATTTAATGATACTAGCACCCACGTTATTGATACCTGGGGGAAAAGCTCATTCCCAAAAATTTCAGTGGATTCCGATCTTACGTTTGGATGTTATGAGGCAAAATGTGGATATAGGTGTGTTTTAATTTGTCCATTTACAGACAAAAAAATTTAAAAATGTGAATTCTTAATCAAACTGCACATCAGCGATGCACACCTAACCAATATAAGGCTAACAATATGACGACACAAACTTTTTAGGAGGCCCCTAAAAGTTGGGGGACGTGGCTGTTGACTAAGAAAATGCCTCTGTGAAAGGGAATTTCGTGATCCGAGCCCTAAATTTTTTGTTTACGGTTCACTGAATATCCTTGAGAAAAAGCTTATTTCTAAATTTTAGTTGATTCCAACCATGCGTTTTGATGTTAAGTGCAATGTGTGTATGAAGGTGACCCATAGACAACTGTGTTGTATTAAATTCTGTCCGTTTACGGGGCACAGAACATGAATTTTTTTAGAGTAGATAAAATTTTCACATTAGATTAGGGCAAACATAATATAATCAGGCCAACGGATAAGGATGACATAAAAATCTCAACTTTTTTTAGATAAGTCGGGGGACGAGGCTGGGATCACGAAAATAACCCTTTAAAATATCACCCAATTTCCTTGTAAATAATTCTTTACTTTGAGATGAAAATTTAAACCCCCATTCACTTTGCCTCAATATACCGACATGTCTCAGGAAGCTGACTACTACTGTCTCTACTTTGTCTTCCATGCTTTGACTTGTATCTGCTTGATAAAATTGTCACATGGAATTAGTCTGAGTTAAACTTTAAACACTATAAAATCCCTAACACTGCGCTGTATATTGTGAGGACAGACCACAGATCACAATATACCACAACTTTCATTCATACTTGCACTCCATAGACCACAAAACTACCTACAAATTGATTGGGTATATGGTGGTATATGTTAGTAGTTAGATAAATCAAATTACCCAAATTGGAGTAATTCATCATATACCACAATATAACCACAGTAATAAACAACAACAAGCTGCCACAATAGGCCACATGTACAGGGCGCCAAGAGAAATGTGGGCCAGGGGAACCCTGGTGTTATAGGGCTACATGCAGGGTCGGGTGCGGGATATACGTGAATGTACCAACTTTATATGTCAATGATAAGATACATACCACTCAAAAAATACCCACAAAATATTGTAGGTTCTTGTAACTATCCTTACCACAATATACCCACAATAATTACATGTGTGGTATTTTGTGGTCTAATAGAGCCTTGCTAGGGGGTTATAGCTATATTAAGATGGGCCAGGGAAAAAGTAACTGAACTCTCCATGTGAGTCCAGTAAAAGGGCTGTCACCCAGATGTTCTGTATAATCAATATCATACTCAATTCTAGGGTACATGTACACATTGAAGAAATAAATAGCACATTTTTTGAAGAGCGGCCCCTAATTTTTCAAAAATTTGGAGATTGTTACACGGTGCATTGAACTCAGATGGCTAGTAAAACTATACCTGTGAATGGTTAAGCTTGAAAATGTCTGTCGCAAACGAAGGAATTTTGTAATTAGAATAATTACTTTCGGAGATCTCCGACTAATTATTTCACGGCTGTTGGAAACAGCCGTTCCAATATGAAAATAGCCGTGGAATAGTGCCATGTACGTGTCTACGCTCATCCATTAGCTGTTTATTTTTTCAGCCAAGTCAAGTTAGTGCCACCTCAAGAAAATTATCCTCTATTTCATATGGACGGACATAAACGTAGCATTTCCAGCTCTGCCGTTAAGTACAATCTGGGATCCCAAATTCCTAATTACAAAATCGCTTGTTTTTATGATAAATACACATTTTTAGCATTCGCGTTCGCAGGTATAGTATTCCTAGCATTACCAACATACTGTGCAAAAATCTCAATTTTGAAGAATTGGGGGGCACTCTGGAGAATTTGAGCTTCCCCATATTGAAGGTCTGCAATGTGTGTCAAGAAATACCTCGAATGTCAATATTTAATCAGAAGTCATTGAGTTGACCCACTGACAAGTGACACCAAACTGAGTGTAATTATTGGTTTTAAACCTGAGTCAACATCTCCTTTCACACATATGTTTGCTTGTTCTGGCTGGGTGACTTAGTCGAATTTAGTCCGTCCTATAGTGCATAGACTTACAGAAAGGGAATGAAAAAAAAAATATAATACTAAATAGCATTATTTTCAACAAAGTTGCTATTTTTATCATCATTACTCTGAATTAGGTAATGGACAAGACGCTGCACTGAAAATAAATGGGAAATCCCGAGTACTGGCAATAAAAATGCATACAAGACAATGTCTACTGCAGGGATCGCGTGCTCTGAATTGGTAATTAATTTGCCTGACCCGTTGCCTGCTGTGTTCTTCGATATATTAATGTGGTGAAGCCTGAATAATGGCAGCCATCTTACGATTTCAGTATATGATCAGATCTGGATGTTGTATGGAGGCGATATCGGTATCACATTGCAATACCAATTTGCGGGGATGTTTTTATAAAAATGAGTTAAGTGATAGGTTGGGGATTCATGGGAAGAAAGCTGAGTTTTTAATGGAAGTGTTTTACTGACAATTTGTAAATGGGGGAATTTTTTATCCACTATCTTGTGAGGTCTTGGAGGCAGAAAATAGCATTTTCTACCTTGTGGTGATGGGGAGGAGTAAAAAGGCTTGGAGCAGCTCACCCAAGGGAATATCTTCAGTTGTGAAAAAAGCTGTCAAAGAATTTGAATGGGATTTAATAGGTACAGCTATAGTGGCTGAGGTAGAGACAAAAACCATTGGAGACGTGGAATTATAGAAAAACTGCGTATATGGGAGGTTCTTCTATCCAATCTGGGGCGGAAAAAAGAGGGTGTTTTGACCAATCCCATGATGCATTGCAATTGTGCCTATATTACTTACTAACATGTGTCATTACTTAGGCATAGGAATTGATTCAAGAAGTTAAAGTCTGACTCAGAGATTTCTAAATATGGTTTTTTGGTGTAATAATGGAAAAATAGTCAAAACTAGACTAAAGATAGTAACCTAAAAATGCACAATTCGAAATTTGAGGGAATCGGGATTTTTCGTTTTGATGCAGTAAAATTTTATGTGTAGTCTTACGTCCACGGATTACGTGTATAACAAAATTCCGGCTCCGGAATTTTTTATAACAAAGTTGTGATTTTCTTATGGAAGGAATCGATTTAAGCTTAGCAATTTCACCAATCTTCGTATATGGACAAGCATTTATGTACATGCAAAAAACCCCCACACGACATTTTTTTGGGAATTGAGGGCGCCCTCCTCAGGAAATCTCTGAGTCGGGGACCTTAAAGGACAACAAAACATTTGATGATCACAATAAAAATTCATTAAAGTAATAGTGCCTTTGTGGGCTCAAAATGAATGAAAAGTCTGAGCTTTTTATGTGTTAAGAAAAGGATTTTGTGGGATTCATCACAACCTTATTGAGGTGAAATTTTCCCAAAACTGGTGCATTGGGGGATGGACCTCAATACATCCTCAGGGGGCTGAACAAGGAATTAAAGGAAGTCCTGCAGTCAAAGGATTCAGGTAGAAAACTAAAGCTCTGATAAACTCAAAGCAAATTTCCAAAGTGTTATCAATGTGGTTTATTGTCATTGAACACTGATTTATCTACATGTTGCAATGTTTATGTTTGACTTGGAGTAAAGAGGTACAAAATGTAAAAAAGGTAAACCCCCCACCACCCCCCCCCCCCACAGATAACATGAGTTTAAGCAATGGAAATGGAAAAGTTAATTTCAACAAAATTCAAAACTTTTTATTTTTTTTATTTTTTTTATTTTTTTTATTATTTTAGCCAATTTTGCAAACACCCACATTTGACAAACAATACAAATGGTATTTAATTTGTAGATGGGTTTTGACAAGATTTTGGTAATTTTGAAAATTAGTGTTCCCAAAACATGTAAATAAAAGCTGTTAAAAAGAATAAAGAAATTATGTAGGTGGTAATTTTGGAGAAAAAAAAAATTAGGTCACAGAATGAGTCAAAAGTGAAGGTAAAGTTTCATTCCTTAGTGCTAGTACACAAATCATTACTAGGCAAAAAGTTTTAGGTAAGCTGGGGAGATAGAACTGTAGATCATGAAATGTCCCTTTGATAAGTGTTTTCAGTTCTTCCAGGTATGGAGGGTAAGAGATTATAAAACAATCTTGGATAAAAAGAAGTGATTATAAAACAGCATATCCTTGATAACAAAAAAGTGATTAAAAAATATGTCTGCATGATACTGACTGTTAAGCCTACCACGGACCGGGTAGTTTTGCCGACCGACGGCCCCCAAATGAAAAGAGGGGCATTCTATGTTTTATTTTTAAGGCCCAGATTGCAAAGAGAAGCCAAATTTGCGTTCATTGCATCTCGACCGTTTTCCCGGCACAGGAATAAGTAGCGTACAGTCGTTAAAGGCCCAGATGCAACAAGAAACATCGTGTCATTTTGCCGGAAGACGGCCCAGATGCAACGAGAAACATCGCGTCATTTTCCGTAAAGACGGCCCAGATGCAACGAGAAACATCGCGTCATTTTCCGGTAAGACGAACCCAAACGGCCAATGTGGAACATCGCGTGCGAATACAATGAGAACAGGATCCTAAATAATAAATAAATAAATAAATAAATTAAATAGTGGATGCTTACTGCACACTGATCTGCATGAAATCGGTAGCTTATAGTTCGCCAGTCGCGAGTGGCGCTATTACTCTACGAAGTCATAGTCGTAAGAGTATCTTTCGCTATTAAATGTCTACTTCCTGCTCCGGTTTACGTCCAATTAAAAGGCGTTTAATGCAATAATATAAAAGTAGCTTATCGCAAATGGTGGCGCTATCACCATCAATATCGAAATTGCCCTTGGGCCATTTGTACACAGTGGCACCCGCCTGATGAAAAGCCATTGCGCCCTTCTGCGGGCAAAACTCCGAAATTGCGTGAAAAGCATCCCATCATTTTCCCGGAATGACGTCCCCAGGTGCAACGAGAAATCCCCCCGGGGCCCCCCCCGTCATTTTCCGGGAAGAAAAACGTCCCCAGAATTGCAACGAGAAACTCGCGTCATTTTCCGTAAAGACGGCCCAGATGCAACGAGAAACATCGCGTCCCTTTTCCGGTAAGACGGCCCAAATGCAAGGAGTGGCAATGAGAGTCATTTGCGCAACCAAAAATAGTTGTTGACGGCCGAGACAACGAGAAAACATTTTCCCCTTCCGACCGTACCACGTTGTTCGTTGCGTCTCATTGCATCTCGGCCGCGTTAGGTTAATGAGTTAATACAGGGGCATTTCGTGATCCACAGCCTCGTCCCCCCGATTTACCTCAAAAGTTAAGATTTTTATTTTTTGCTTTTTTTAAGTTTTTTATTATTTATGTGTGCCTAATCTTAAGTGCAAATTTGAATCGAATTAGAAGAAATTCGTAATTAAATTGTATTTTCTGTCCGTAAACAGACAGAAATTACAACACAGTGGCCTATGGAGCAGCGTGTTACACTAATTCGCTCATAGCATCAAAACGCAACATCGGAATCAACTATTTTGGAAATTAAACCTTTTTTGAGGATATCTGGGGAATCATAAACAAAAATAAAATGTGCTAGGATCATGAAATGCACCTTTAATTTGCATAATTTAGAGAGCATGGGTGGTCTAGTGGATAAAGCGCAGGACTCATGATAATTGGGACGTGAGTTCGAGCCCCGCCATGGCCAACGTGTTGTGTCCCTGGGCAAGCCCATTTATCTACGCTCATGTCTCCACTTCACCGGTGTAAACGCGGCTGTTAGGGGTAGTCATACTGTGCGCCATTATAATTGGCTGCCGAATTTTCAAAATGTGAAAAGGTGACTAGTATAACAGCGGAATAAATGTCAAAGCGATTTGAGACGTTGTGTAAAGCGCTATATAAATACTTGCATTTATTTTTTTTTTTAGATCAACAAGAGCATGTCATAATTCACTGCACTGACCAAAATATGCACCATGAATTTTAACTTGACAGAATTGTAGATAGTGGTCTTCTGGTGCTGTATAGTTGTGTCCAGAATCCATTAATATTCACAGTAGTGAAATAATGAGCTTAATTTGGCATATGAACAAAACAATGCAGGAGTCACCTAAAATATAGACTGACTGCATAGTTCTTGTTTTATGATAAAAAACTTTTAAATGGAAGATTCTTTATGTATCTATTGTAGAATTTTTAATTTAATTTAGTGACATGACTGTTTTGGTAAGTATTATAGACGTATTATCAAGTATTACCTGTAAAAATGCAGTTAAAAATAATCTATACAACTTTTTTTTGTGTTTTCATTTCTTTTTTTTTTCAAAGCCCAAACCAACCAAAGGCAAAATGCGTATCCACTGCCTAGAAAACGTCGACAAAGCGCTGCAGTTCCTCAAAGAGAAACGGGTGCATCTGGAGAACATGGGTTCCCACGATATCGTCGACGGCAACCATCGTCTCACACTAGGTCTTATATGGACAATCATCTTAAGATTCCAGGTACGGTAACAAAAAAGGCAAGAAATTCCAAGTTAAGGTGGGTTCATACTGAATTGGTAGAAATCGGCTTGAAAAAAAGCTAGTCTCTCACACATGCTTTTCACACAACACACATGTTTATGTATCTGATGCACAAAGCACGTTTGAGAGGCTAGCGTTAGTCGACGTTAGCCAGTGGAGTATGAACCCACCATTACGGTGAATCTTATAGTAGATTCAACCCATCGTGTCACCTCTAGTACTTTTCCGAAGGTACTGGCATTGAATGAGGGGATATGCATTGGATGAAAATTAAAATTCTATGCTAAATCTATTGAAACATGTAGCCTGCTAGCAGAGAAAAATCAATTATGTACTTAGTAAAATCATTCAACATAAACACATAGCTTCATTAACTCTCAAAAACATTCTGACTAATAGTCAGCTTTAGTAGTACTCAATGTAACAGGTGAGTTGAACGTTACTCACTTTTGAGGCCTGAATGCCTGTGTTTTGGATACGAGGGCACACAAAAGCCCTTTGTATTCCTTCTGTATACATGAAATTCGAGATTATCTTAGTTCGTTCATGAAGCAGGTGAATCGAGCCACATATTCTGCCTCTCCCAACTAATCGACGCTGTCCAAAACTTTTCCTGCGGTGACACGATGGGTTGAATCTGCTATAGTAGTTGGCTGCTGTAGGCCAGTGCAAAAAGTACGGTCTACCAATAGCGGTGGAGAAAAGAAAGGAATTTTGGAACAGGTTATAGTATCAGGAGTCAAAGTTGAGTATCAGTTTCATAGAGAGTAGCATGGCACATATGTGTAGATGATTTCCAAAAGAAGTCCAAGGAATTCTCAAAAAAACATAATTTGTCATTTCAAGAGTTTTGAGCATCCATATCATAAAGTGTAACATCAAGCTCTACAGGCAGCCATTACTGGTGCAACCCGACATATGGATATCTTGACATGGAGATGATATAGGTCAAGGAATTCTCGAACAGACTATATAATGTAGTTCCAAGATTAAAGTTGAGTATCCATCTTATAAAGAGTAACATCACGCTCTAGGCAGCCATTACAGGTGCAACCCTATGTATTCACCCGACATTCTATTTACTGCATTCTACTGTATGTTCGATAATGAGCTCACATGTGGATATAGTTACTAATGTAAATAACGGTCTGTAAACATTGAGGGCGGGGAAAGAATGGAGCGAGAGCATTATCGAACATATTGTAGTTACAGAGAGAGTGACCCTTAAGGTGAGCGAGTGTCAGAGTGGTTAATAATTGGAGATGGAGTAGACTAGAAGTGAATTGGAAGATGGGGGCCTGATATGGGAGCCTTCATTAAACCATGGAATACCATGAGTGACATGATCGGATCTACTCGGGCTAAAAGAGGCAACTTTGAATTTCGAGTTATTATAACCAGCCCATTAATCAACGCAACTTTGTGATATTCCCTAAATACTGAGCTTTATCGGTTGCAAAATTAAGAGCTTGTGTAATGGAATATCCTTTGTATTGTCATTGTTGTAGCCCAGTTTTTGCTCTAACTTGAATTTCATCAATTCCAGTTTTTGGCCATCCGAGGATGTTCTCGGAAATTTATGCTAAAAGTCACATGTTTTGTCCACCTTTGGCAAGTGAAAATACATCACCCCTTCCCCCCCCCCCACACACACACATGATGAACAGAGCCTGGGAAATTAGTTTAGTTAACCCCACGCAAGAGGCCAGAAAAACTAATGTACACACACACAGACAGATATGCAGATACAAAACATAGAGTGGATAATGACACAGAGGACACATAACACAGAAAGATTAAACCACTTTCATAATGGTGTTGTCAACTCTGTGGGGAATATCCAGCCTGATGTACTTTTGCCATGTTGGAAATGTTGAAAAAGCCCATTGAAATTCAGAAGTTGTGAAAGGTTACCTTTCCCCTATTAAAAACAAAAAATTGCAATAACAGCCTTATACTACCCGCATATATAAGAATGGTTGCAAACAACTAAATTTATATTCCATTAGTTAATTTGGCACAAGGTGCGTTTCACAAAACGATATTTTTTTAGGTTAACTTTTTGTACACGCGTATGCTATAGAAGTCAACGGGCCATATGTTGCTACGAGAAGTGGTAATTGTTACCATGACAACTGTGAATGTGAAAAACAAGCAGCGGTAAACAACAAAGCCTTATATAAAATCGCTCTGTTGGATATCCTGTGCAGTCATTTGCAAAATAGCACTTTTGTGGGACCTTTGTGTTATGCTCTGTTTACATTGCAGTCTGTACCTCACCAAGTTTTTGGGCTGCATAAAATAGTGAAATTATCAAGAAGTATGGGTCTGACCACCGGGCTTGGGTTGAAGGTAGTACATGGGATGACGCCAATTGCATAGGTATATAGTCTCTTAAAAATTAACAACGAAACCCTGTGTTGACAGTGATGATCTGGATTAGTGCGTGGGGCATCTCATTTTTGCAGCTGCCTCCATTACCAAACAGAGAAAAACCCTGTTGAAAATGAACCGAATGTAATTACATACAAAGTGTAAGACTATTACTCACATATTAAAATGCAACACATTAACCGATTATCAAATCTTGTACCAAACTAGTCCTGCTGTAAAAAAACACAATATTTTTCTTTTTTAATTAAAAAAGGGATTACTCTGTTTAAGTAAATCGACCTCATAATACAAAAAATGGGTCTTTGATTAACATTTAAAATGAAAATGAAATGTGAAATCTGGGCAAGGTTGGGAGTTGGAATTAGGCCTTTTAATTTGGCTCAAGTTTTCAGAAAAATACATTCTCCAATGAAATATTGAAAACTGTTGGCGTAACCAAGGACAAGAAACATGATACCTGGGATTGACGTTGGTTGCCTGCTCATTCGGTAATATTTAAACAAAATACATTAGAAAGCATCATGTAGTACGTCATTTTTCATGGACATTATGATCATGGTTATCTACAATGTGCAACAAATAATTGCATTTCCATTTACAGATAACGAAAGGAGGGAACCCATCTAAGCCTATCACCTGAAATATTAATGACTAATTTACGCGAGAGCAGTCTGGGTTTTGTCATCATGATCATGCGTTAGTTAAATGAAACTTAATGAACAAATTAACAGTAACGTACATGCATTTTAATAACTGCTTTTATTTTCTTGGAAGAAAGATCGGTAGACGGTTCATAGAGAAGTCCCATGGATGCAAAATTAGGTATTTCATTGATCGTTAGTGCTGTATGAAAAATTGTGCGTAGCGCTTAAACAGAATGAATGGCATTACCTCATTTGTGTTGATTGTTACGGATAAATTTGACCAAAAATTACCAATGACACAAAATCCTATGCATTCTGCACAAAAAATGATTGACTTTTTAAGTCATCAACCCAGGCAAGTGGACTTTCTTTTCATATACAAATCTGTACTTTTTACCACCCTACACACAAAACAACCCACATACGAAAAACAGATAATGTATGTTAGCTTTGTCACTGTGAATAACTGAAATTATTTTTGAGACTCACTGTATTTAAACACCAAATGCCAAACCGGGTGTGGGAAAAGAGAAAGAGATTGGGAGAACATCGGGGGGAGCCACAAGGCAAATTAATGTGTAGAGAACAGAAGAGTTATCATCTAAGACATAAAAATCTGCTCAGACCGTTTACTTATTTTTTTTATAGTGTAGGTAATATAATAACAGATATGATTACCCCATATCATAAAAAATATGTTGATTAGAAATAGTGTCATATTTTTATTCTTTTATCTAAAGTTACTCAAATTTTGCCATTATTTTTTAATGCCAAATTATTTGGTTTATTATTACTTAAAGTGCATGTTCGATTGTCTTTGGGAACCCCCTGCTTACCCGGAAGGTAGTATCGATTTTGATAATCACATGATAGGCCTGTCATTTTTTTCATTGTCGTCCGGACCAATTTGAGCCCTCAAATCCATTTCATCCCAAGAATATAAAAAAAAAAAACCGCCGTTTTAGTCGTTAACCATCACTATTAGCACAGTATTGAATAGGGCCTTGCAAAATACATTAATGCGTCTACCATCAAAACCAGCAAGTTTGGTCCCCAACGGTACTTGATGGGATGTAGGTGCAAGTGCCAGGCTCTCATATCCAAATAGAGAACACAATACACATTAAATAAAAAAAAAAAACCGGAAACAAGCAATCTTAAAATATCGATTGTGATGTGTGAACTATTTTAATATGGACCAAGTACAACAAATGAAATCACCACAATAACATTGTGTGCACTGACAACAAAATCATTAGTTTTAATACTTCAAATTACTTAAATGTATAATACATCACAGTGTTTAGTTAGCCCATTCTGAAGGTCACATCTTGGTGATTGTATAGCAGGAATATTTCCACGAGGGTGATATTTTCGTGCGTTTCGCTTCATGCAGTCTAACCGCAACTTTAAAACCCCGCGAAAATGTTATTTTTATATTGGACTTTAATTAGGTTTAATTTGAATGCACGGATATGAAAACCCACTGAAATGTACCAAACTGGTAAAATGGCAAAAAAAAAATCACAAAAAATATCCCGGCTAGATACAGTACCTCAGGAA
>JAMKCH010048132.1:0-11216 GCA_023653785.1 Ophioderma brevispina
CGTAAATTGCATTTGCGTACAAACCCGACATGCTCACCCGACATCTAATCAAAATGTTTCAATTAGTTTACAAATAAAGTTACCACTTTAATGGAAATATCCCCTTTATGAAAGACTGGCTAAAAAGCATTAGGAATGAAGTTTGCTGTAGAGGACATGGCCCAACCCAATATGATGCACATAAAAAAAAAACAGTCTAAAACTAAATACACAAGAAAAAGAATTTATAAATTAAAAATTAACAAAGTACTGACAGCTTGGGCTATGCAGTACAAACTTTTCATGGTCAGTCATGATTAAATAGAAGCTGTGGTGTCATAAACATTGCTTTACTATTGTGTGTAATGGATAAGCCTTCAGTTGATCCCTACATGACCCTTGACCCCTTTTTGTTAATGGTTAATTGCCCCCAAATTTGCTCAAAAGAAACCACAAGCTAAGACGCAGGCTGGTGATATACTGATTGACCTTTAATGACACCAGTGACTATCTGACCCCATTTTGAGAAAATGTTAAAATGCAACTTCCTTGGTAAGGATACATGGTGTAAAAGGGATTCAAGCACTGAAATTGACATAGTTTAATAAAATTTGTGTGTGATAACAAAAAATAGATAAAATAGCGGAGTCCTATTATCACTTCTAACATTTTGTGTTGCCAGATGATAGCAGGAATGCACATGCACATTTTGACTGTGACGTGTGATGTTTCCAATGTATCCAAATATGAATATTTCAAAACCTTTTAGAAAACTTATTGCAGTATTTTCCACAAAACAACATGAACCCTTTTATTAATTTTGTTTGCAGGGTACAACTTCAGTGTCTTTACATTATAGAGTCTGCTTGAAATAATTACTCTTCAGGAAACCCAGATTTTCCTCAAAACAAATGCAAGTTGAGGGTGTCACAGTCAGAAGCATCATATCCCACTTTTCCTTCCCCATTTAAATTAATTACAAACAACACACACACACACCCACACACACCCACACCACCACACAACACGGAGTATCCTAATATAGTAAATTCGACCAGAGACGGTGCATATGTTTGCCATATCTTATAAAGAATAAATTGCTGCTGATATCCATGGAAAGGTGCCCACATTCAAGTAAAATACACACAAGTCCTATATTTTTGGCCCCCCGCTCACTTTTGTTGGCGAAGGGGGACTATAGAAATGATAGGCGTGTGTGTGGCGGGCCATGTGTCCCTCGCGAATATCTTTGGAACAAGCAGTGTGGAAGTCCCTCTTCGCAACATAGATGTATCTTGAGTAGGCGTGGGTGGGATTCCGAAGTGGTCATGGGTCAAGAGGGGTCAAGAGTCAAAAATATTGTAAAAAATAGGGCTAAATTCTATATTACCGTGTCAACACATATCTTTTGATCTAAGCAAGTATGGGTGTCCACCTTGCACCATAGGGTGGTTCTCTTTAAAGACGGCAGAGATGAGTCGGAGATGGGTCATGGGCCATGGGTCAAAGGTCAAATGAGGTAAAATATGAGTCAAAATAGGGCTAAATGCTATATTACCTTGTCAAACACGATATCTTTTGATCTAAGCAAGTATGGGTGTCATCTTTGCAACCATATAGGTGTCGCTTAAATAGGTGGTGGATAGTTCGGAGAGGGTCATGGGCCATGGTCCAAAGGTCAAATGTGGTCAAAAATTCTTTAAAACCTTGTCAATTGTGGTAGGATGATGAAACTTGGTGAGTGTGCTCAACATTAGGAGCCAAAAACTTGACGGGTCATTTCCAGTCATGAGGGGTCATTCAAGATAAATCCTACACATATGTGGATGATGAAATTTTGTGGGTGTGGTCACATTCTAATGCCAAAAATTTTTAAGGTCATTTCAAGGTCTGCAACGGTCATCCAAGGTCAAATTAACTATGCAAATGGTCGTATGGTCATGAAACCTGGTGGTGGAGTCAACTTTTGATGCCCATTTTTTAGGTCATTTGTGGGTCATCTGGGGGTCATCCAAGGTCAAATCACTGCAAGTGGCTGTATTGTCAAGAAAGCTTGGTGCGGTGTGGTTCTCATTCAGTGCTGAATATTTTAAAGGTCTTTCAATGTCATTTGGGCCATCCAAGGTCCGAAACCTACAAATGGTTGTAAGGGTGGTCAGAACCTTGGTGGGGTATTCACATGATACCCAACTTTTTTCAAGGTCATCTGGGTCCTCCAAGGTATTGAAACTGCGATGGTAGGAGCCTCTCTGTTTTCCATCACAAGCCTCCCTGGATCCTTATAAGTTACTTTTCCTACTTCATCTACCGCGACGAGCGGGGACCTTTGTGGTTTCCGAGAACCCCTTGTCCCTTAATTTTTGTGTTTTAATTATCCTATATTTTGGCTTATATTCTTGTTTATATTTGCCCTAATTTAGCCTTGATAATTTTTTGCAAGGGTTTGCTTGTAAGCCCTGGAGGTCCACTAGCTAAAGAGAAACGAATCTTGAAGAGCAGTTACATGCAGAAGAATTAGAAATGGCTGCATGGGCATCTTTAAAGCGGAGACTTCTGGTTTTCTACTTTCGCTCATGAAAAATACAAGCTTCACCGCAGCTTGCAAAAATTTTCAAGTTAGCTCAAACTCTTAAGGGGGATGGCCCGATTTAATGATATGAAGTTTTCATCTTGATAGATGGCATTCACTCCAAAACCCCATCTGTAAAATTTCGCGCCGTTTTCAACCCGTTTGATGCGAGAGCTAAAAACTATGATTTTGAAAGCCCCATAAGTACTGTATAAATTAATATTGGTCAACCAAAATGGGTCCATTTTCGCCCATAACTCCACACCAGATTTTCCACAGGTAAATGAGAAAAAAGTAGCTTTTCTTTGGGGGGGGGGGATACCAAAATCTTGACCACTTCCGGTAAAATCTGGGGCTCTGGGGACGATACTATTAGCGATTGGGCCATAGACCCTTTACGACCCAACAACAAACTCATGCAGAAGAAAGTAATTCAGTATCATCAATGCCCTACATATTTTCATGAAGTCCGTTCAACTCACTTCCAGACAAGAACTTGGGAGCAAGAACCCAGCAAACCGTTTATGTAATGGAGCGTCCCGAGGTGCTCTACAAGCAAATTGTCAAAAGTTACCCCGTGAAACATGGAGGCAGTCCCTTTTCTACTCTCTTAGACCCAAACATGTTCAACCTGAGGACCAAGCAAAATACTACGGTTGTCTTTGCAAATACTGTGAGAACATTCGGCGGTTGAAACTGCAATTTTATCACACATCTTGTTACTCTGAGGCTGGCACCGCATGTGAAGAAATCTACACTATCACAAATTTTCACGCATCTGTAAGAAAGAAGGGGCAGAGTTTCAATGACAGAATTGCATCCAGAGGAAATGCTAGAAATGTGGGGTTGAGAGGATTGAGGTTGAAACAAGGAAACAGCAATAAGATAGCTGGGACTTAATTGAAACAGATTACCAATAGCAAGGCAGGCAGCCAATCAGAAGGTAAAGAAGAGGCACTTGTGTCAAGAACACTACCATTATAGTGAACTGTGAAGGACCTTGAGAAACAGGTCAAACGTTCGTTTACACTTATTCACAAAGACTGGCAACCACAAGCAACGAAACATCTGCAAGCTTATCTACCCAATCTGCAGTTCTGAGTCGGCGTCTTTTCAGAAACTCCAACTACCGTGTGTCCCCTCCCCAAAAAACGCAACACTTGGTGCAGGCGCCATAAGTTTTTGAACAAAAGCCTGTGACTACTTTTCTTGTTGTAAGGTTAGATGGGACTGTTAGCAATTTCCCTGAAAAGTTTATAAAGATAGAGTTCAATAGTTTTTTAATATATGGACCCCCACAATAACGTAACCCGCATACCCATTTACCACAATGGAGGAGCTGGTTACCACAAGACTGGCATGAAGAAGGGCAAATCCAATCTGATTGCAATCAACATTTACTTGCCCAATTTCTTGCAGACAACTTCTACTACTGGTCAAAATGACTGCTTTACAATAATTATTAATTTAACTGATAGATAAAACCTTAATTTATTGGTGATAAAATATGTTCAAGAGATATAAAACTATGACTAAGTCACTAGAACCACTCCACCTAAAATGTAAATTTGTTGGGCTGCAACTTGCTTGTTACTGCAAATAACGTTACATTCTCAACTTTAGAAAGTAAAACTATCTATTTCAACACAAAACTCATAACAATCAGTAATATTCAGCTGTCTTAAATTTTGGGTTAAGATAACTCTTTGTGTGCCTTCACAAAATTATGACGAATGATTAGCTCTAATTCAATACAGTCTTATTTGCACATACGAAGAGTTTGTTGATCATAACATTCCTAACATTCGATCTTTTAAGTGTGTTAAAATGCATGTTTTAGCTGCTATACCAATGGAAACGTTATCTGGGGAAAACCCGCCCATGTCCACAGGACATTTCCTGAAATTGTCAGCACCTGTCTTTTAAAAAACAAGGGAAAATCCCCCCCTCGTGTTTGGACTTAGAGATTCATATTGGTCGATTCTGGGCGCAAACCGTACAGTGCCGTATTTGTAGCGCCTCAATTTTGGTTAAATGGGTCCCTGCAGGTTACCTTGATTTCTGGGGTCATATCTTAAAGCGGCACTGGGCACCTTTTCACAAAATATGAAATTTCTTTCTTCAATTTGGGTCTCAGATGATATTCTAGGCCATTGGAAGAACAGAGATATATTTTAAACACAATGAAACTACAACCCCAAACAGATAGGGACATTGATATTAGGATAAAGACCTCCAGGTAATTTGTAGGCAAACTTTTAAGTTTTCCATAACTTGAATCAACAAATGTGTATATTACATGGATATTGTGACTCGTACTCACATATATTAAAACCACAAAGTTATAGACCGGGCCAAACAGGTGCATAGCCGTGGGAAAAATGTATACGGCATTTGTTGTTCTTGTGTTAACGCCATTCGTCATCTGCTGAATTAAGCGTCGCCGGCGACTTTTATTATAAATCGTTGTTCTGTTTACCCAATAAGGAAAGACTGATATGGTCTTACTCATTTCGGGTGAGGGCTTTGGTATTTATAAAAGCTTACAACCATGACAAAAATTATCGATTTTATAAAAAATTCTTGAGGGGGGGCACACTAAACTTTTTTAAATGTGCCAGTGTCTCTTAAGAAACTATTGAATCTATCTTATGAATTTTCAGGGATATTAGCTTAACAGTCCATCTTACCTTACAACAAAAGATAAGTAGTCACATGCATTTTGTTAAAAAACTTATAGTGGGCCGGCACCAAGTGTTGCGTTTTTGGTGGGACACACGTATAAGTGATCTTATCAGTAAGAACTCGGCTACTTTACACCCCCATATTCAATTACTACGAGTCCATCATGTAGCAGAATTTTACAGGGGTCCTGCATTTATTGAGTTCGAAATACCACAGAATGACTCCCACCTCAAGCATGACTTACCAACCCCAAGCATGACTACCACCTCGTCCACATCACATTTCAACATGCAGTACATTCTCACCTGATAACAATCCAGCAAGCTTGTTTGTCACGAAGATGTTCATTTTTTCTGATGGAGTTCCAGTAGTATAAGATCAAGAGGACCATTCATTTCTGACCTAACATGAAAAGTATTGCATTCCCAAGATTTTACATGTGAAATTGATATCAACAGTTACTTTGCACACGCCATGGCAAAGGTGCCAGTGATGATGAGGGGGGAACAGTGGTGAAGTTGCAAGCTCTTCAATTTCGCCAAGGAAAACTTGACCAGGAGTTGAGTGATAAGGGGATGCTGCGTGGTTCCTTTGGCAGGCTTTTTACATAACGTACCTAATGAGGGGATGTGAAGAGAGACAGGTGTGACCGAATCAAAAATGACCTTAAAGGGAACTGGAACGCTTATGCTGTCAAACCCGTTGGGGAAGAGGGAGGCAAGTGGCAACAAGCAAAACTTCATGCTTTCGAACTCCTGCTCAGACGGAAAAGGTGTGTTGTAGCAAACTCACTCTCCTTGAAAAGTGGAAAGTTGTCGACATTGACCAGCTTAGCGGGTAAGTTTTAATTAAATAGGGGAGTTCCGCCCCCCCAAAAAAAATTGACCCATCTGACACACTTTTTTTCTGTGACACACTTATGTGAATTCGAAAACCTTAAACAGAATAAACATGTGCGGTCTTCTATGAAGGGTTTCCAAATCATATGTGTGTCAGAAAAAAGTGGGTCAGATGGGTTCAGGTTACAGAAAATCCCAGAAAATACCATTGACTTGAGGGGAGTTGCCATAACCTGACCCATCTGACACTGCTTTTTTTGACACACTATGAATTTGGAAAACCCTTCACGAAATAAAGCTGTTATTTGGTTTAGGTTTCCAAATTCAAAAAAAAGCTGTGTCAAATGGGTTCAGGTTACAGAAACTCCCGACTTGAGGCTTTTTATGAAAGTAAAAGAGACATCAGGAGATTTCCAGAAAGAAGCGCCCCAATTTTCTTCGAACCCGGGTTTTTTGCATATTTGTAATGCTTTCCAATGTATTAGATCACACCTGAAGTGAATAACCGAATACACCGTCTTTATGTAATAAGATGGTGATTTAGTACTTTTTGTCGTGCACGACAGAAACTCAAAGCACGGTGTTCTATGGGGACAATTACGATAGTCAGGCAATTTCAAAACAAGGTTTGCGGTTTTCTTTTGTACTTGTTCGTTCAATAAACCTTCAAAACTTTATTGGTAGGTGGTGTACAAACGATTCAGTGCAATTTGAGAGAAATTTGTATCAAAAAATCTCCTGTCACTTTAACACTAAGCAGGTTGTGACTTAATATTTCAGGAACACTATGTACAGTACACTTTATATTTTAGAAACTTGTAATAATAATTTGTATTTTTAATACGTGACATATCCACGTAAACGTGCTCAAGGCGCTATGCAGAAGCCATGAAAGGCGCTCAGCACATAGAAACCATGATACCCGAACAAATTTATGCCAAGAAGCTCGATTTTAAAAGCAGGAGGAAACCTGTGGGAACGAGTATAAGAAGCGGCTAGGGGCCGACCAGGTAACCTCGTCAATCAAGAAGATTATGGTATATGTGCGCTTTATTCCGTTAATGTGTTTATTTAAGTATTACAAAACCGATCTTCTGCCAGCTCGAGTTTCGTGGCGTGCATGTATAGGCTCTCGTCTTGTGATCAAAAGGTCTGGGTTCGATTCCCACTCTTGACGCAAAATTTTAATCTATTATTTTGGCGGACTTAGAGAGGTGCAAGGGCAAACTTCAAAAGTTAGCTGAACTACGATTTACACGGTAATATAGGTTACCTGTCGGCCCCCCCTAGCGCTTTGTACGAGTATAGAGAGAGAAACCAAATTCACATAAAAGCCACAGAGAACAAGCCCCTACCGGGAATTGAACCCAAGACCTATTGGTGAAAGGGAGGGAAGATACCGCTGGCGCCAACTGATTGTGTGTTTTGTATGGGAAAAATTGATGAGCTGTACAAGGAATTGTTGAATGGTAGATAGAATTAAGTACCCATATCTAATAAACGATGAATGTGTCTTGTTGGACTCGTGGTCAGACAAGGTTACAGGTTGCAGTGTTAAAATATAACAAAAGTGGGGTCTGAAAATAATTTGTTTGAATTTTTGCTCTATATTTTTGTTTGCAGATGCTACTGTTGAAAAGGCTTGAAGCTGAATGATTTTGTGGCTTAGGGTGTGATTGGAAAGAGACAAGGACCAATATGTTTGTTGCAAAGGGATGTTTTATTTACATAGACATGAGGAACGGCAGTCGATTATATAAAAATTCAGTAATGTTCCACACTGTTCATCAGAATTAATACGCGATGTTGTCCATACCATCATTGGGCCATTCTTCGGTCACGTTGTGAGCCCAATGCTGTTTTGTCAAGTAACCAATCTGTTATTACTTTTTACATTATTAATAACAACCTTCAGCAGTGGTGCGCAAGGACCTCTTTTTCTGGGGGCAAACAGGGGAAAAGTGACAATCGGGGGGGGGGGGGCAGGCAAAAGTGAAAATCGGGGGGGGGGGCAAAGTATCAAAAAAATTGGAGATTTTTTTTTTAACCAATTTGGCCAAAAATCGCTGAATTTTTCTAAAAAATGTTGTGATTTTTGCCCCCAAATCGCCAAATTTTGCCAAAAATCCCCTTCTTTTTATTTGGCATGGGCGGTGGGGGGGGGGCGAGAAAAAAAATTTGGGGGGGAAAAAGCCCCCAGCCCACCCCCCCCCCAGCGCCGTAAAGTTTCGCACCGTATTTGAATACGTTTGCAGTGAGAGCTAAAAACGTGATTTTGTAATCACTATAGAGTACCGTGTTAAAATAATATTGGTCGACCAAAAGGGGGAACATTTTCGCTCATACATCCAAAACCAAACAGTCTTTAAGCCCTAAGATTCACAGGGTGAATAGAAAAATAGTAGCTGTTTCTGATACCAAAAATCGTAACCACTTCGGTTCAACATCTGGGGGGTCCCGGGGAAGAGGCTAGTAGCGATCGGGGGGCCCATGACCTTTAATATGGTAAAATAAGAACAAGAATTGATTATGTTGACAAACCAGCATTGGGTTGAAAGTAGAAAAATTGCCGTTTTTTTGGTCACAAACGGGACCGGACGAATGGCCCATTGCATTTTACTGTGCAAGCAATTCACACAACAGTGGAACATTACTGAATTCCATTAAATGCACCACGTAAACAGCTCTTTTGAACACCGCCTTTATTGTTGCACAATATTTCACATATCATCTGCAGATTCAAACTTGCTTTGGCGCAGCAGAATGATTAGGATGATAAATTAAAGGTGCTTGTTCTGATTTATGTCTATTGTGTTCTCTACTAGATATGAAAGCCTGACACCTGCACATATGCACCATCAAGTGCCGTAGGAAACAAACTTGCGGTTTTGATGGTAGAAGCAATAATGCATATTGCAAAGCCCGATTAATACTGTGCTAATATTGATGGTTAACCATTAATGGTTAACCATTAATTCGGTGGATTTTTTTGTTATATCTTGGGAATGAAATGGATTTGGGGGTTCAAATTTCAGGACGACAATAAGAAAAATACGGCCTTTCATCTGATATCAAAATCGATACTACTTCCAGCTAAATCTGGGGGGGTCCCAAAGACGATCGGAACACGCACCTTTAACAATGGTATCTCCAGTACAAAGATACAACGAGTTGTTGATGTTGTGATTTCATGACTTTTCATTCAGAAAAAAAATCAAATCTTTATCATGCAGATTACTTCAGTGGATGACAAGTTACTACCTCACTTACATGACCAAGTAGAGGGATTTGACATACATCTGGCCACCCGGAGAAGAGCAACTGTTTCATCACCCACATACAGATGTCATCACCAAATTGAACCTCCAGATGTCCTCACAAAGGGAACACGGTTCTCCTTTAAATTTGACCTTCGCAAGGGCTCAGCAGTTATTCAGCTTGCAGGGGTAGCATTTTGTTGCAGACTCTTGTGAATCGACAATGTTAATTCTCACAAAAGGCATATATTCACACATTCATTAGTTATGCAAGAGATCAAAGTTCAAAAATAATCTTCGTAAATCTTTATCCAGCATCCAAGCGTAAATACTCGGGGAGGAATCAAGAGTAAATGTCAACTTCTCATAAACGAAACCCTAGGGACAGTCTTTGGCAATTGAACAGGTATTTAAAAAAAATCTATTACAGGGGATATCAGTTTCAAGGGGGTTAAATTTTTGCTTCTGGACAACCATCTTTAAAGATTTTGGGGGTTTTATATAGAGCCCCCTGTCACTCTTCTATTTGATCCTCCACTAATGGATGCTTTTCGTGTCACATCTGGTTCCTGTGTGATGTTGGAAACCTGATGTACCTTGATTGACCACAAGGATTCAAGGATGTAGATGATTGTAGTATTAAGTCAGGGACCCCAGATAAGGCAACCAATTGCGGTCTGACGTAATTTGATGGCTGCCGAAAATGGCGGCCGTGAAGAATAATCTGTGAACATTGTAAAGCTTATTGATTAAACAGAAAGTGTACTTACGTGAATAGGTGTCCGTGCGTCGAACAGTCCCGACCTTCAAATAGGGCCTGTTTTGACATTTTTACAAATCATATTTTTGTTCGAACATGCCCGCCCGTACGACGTAGTCAAAACAATTCACAGCCCGCGCCATTGACTGATGGGACCAATCTTGACTAGCGCAATTGGTGCGAATTCTGTCCCCGAGTATAGTACCGTTAAATGCGTATACAAAGCAAGGTGCCTATAAAGGGCCATGTGTCGAAGTTCGCGACAAGACGAGAAAAAAATTGTATTAGCGCCCTTAATAATAAGGTTCGGTTTTGGATGACCACCCTTCGTGCGACGTTGTTAGTCACTGCAGTCACGATTCCCATGAAATACACATTGTCCGTCTGATTTACATAAAAGCTTTCTTACCCATGGGAGAAAATACCAAGGTTCTTCATAGGCACATTGTGTTATTCGAGCATTTCTGGAATTCAGATGGTATGTTAAAGCTGGATAGCTTGTCCTTTCTTGGTGCAGTGTACCGCGGATGAGCCGGGACATACTGACTTTTGTGTTCAATTAACGATTGATAAATGAAGTTTCAGGTTGCGTACAGTGTTTTGTTGGTGAGAAACTCACATGGAATTACATGGACGATGTTATATCCGTCGATGTTTATCCTATTAATCTGTATCACGATAATGGACTCATGTTGAACACCATCAACCCACGATTAACCAAAAAGTCGATCAATTCCTGGTTAGAGTACAAAGGTAAACGTTGAATCCATGAAGGGCCAACTTTATGCACGGTGTTTAGGCACGAACTTACACACGTATTAGTATGAATTATTTGGGTTCAAAAAAATGTAGGTGTCTGTCTCTTTTCGTTTATTTCCATGATGCTGTTTTTGAGAGCTGGTTCGTTTAGAACCTTCGTTTTTTTTTTCATTTGTAGTCTCCTTTTTTAATATGGAAAAGGAAAGGATGGTCATTTTATTTCTTTGACGGAAAAAGAATATTCCTTAAATACTGTCTTAATTTCTATCGTTCTTTACATTTTTGTAATGAAACAAGTGAAACAAGTTCAGAGATATATTTCCATAAATAAATGGATTTTTATCTGTATATATATACTCGGTGTGATT